>JAODXP020006571.1:0-12500 GCA_027497455.2 Sardinella longiceps
CACGGAATGACCCAGTACCTTCCTAAGCTCTTCCACTTGATTATCATCTCCCTAGAGTACTAGTTAATTGTTTCTCACTAGTGAATGGGCAGAGTCTTTGTACAAAAGAAAGTGTTGAACAAAGAACTGTTCAATTGTGTTTTCCATGATTTTTGATAGTTTAGTTTGACCAGATGTTCATTCTAGCTAGTTGCACCAAAGTCCTTTTATTGCAAGTCCCTTCGCTCAGAGACCATCTTGGAGATTTTGACTTAGACATGCAAACCATATCTTCATTAAAGCAAAGTTTTTGGTGTAATTCAAGCATAGCCCTGTTTCAGGAGCCTGCTGACTGCACTATAAAGCGAGTAGAATGAAAGAATTTTGAACATAGATCGACTGTGAACACAAAAGCGAAAAAGCAGTTTAAATTGATCCAATGACAAATCATTTTGCGTTCGGCCAATGTTGTTTCAAATTCTTTCATTCCACTCGCTATCTAGTGCAATAAGTACTGTATACTCAGGTATGCTTGAGTTAAGCCTACACCAAGTCTTCACTTAAAGACATCATTCTAAAAATGAATTTGCTCACTGCACCTGCCCAAATGCACTGCATGTTGCTGTATCGTAGCTTTGATAGTTGGTGATCCCTGTCCTTGAATTTGCGGGAAAAAGCCTGGAAATGTCCTAACATTTGATGTTGAAGAAAGAGTGGGAACCCTGATTTACTCTTTCCAGGTTTTCACTGGTTGAGTTATCCAATCAGTCTCAACTCCAAGTGCATCAAATAAGAAGTGTGATTCTGGCCCTACCAAATCAGTAAGTGTTGTCGATCGATTGATGATCTGGAAACAGACTGTCTGATTTTGCCACTGAGATAACAAAAAATCTAGAACAAAGAAGTTGTCTGCTTTAGGTTGTGGAGTACATTACGAGGATATTTGACAGCTTCAAGAAAGCCATGAACAAATGATAATGTTATTTAAATAACTGACTCTCCAGTTCCTATGTATTTATGTAATTACTTTCATGTTCAACCTAATACATCTGTTTTTGTGTTTCTAATGTGCAGAAAATGTTATTTTCAATGTTCCAATGCGATTAATGTAAATACATGTCATTGCAAAGTTGGCATTATATTTGATTGACATTATATTGGCATTATATTTGATGATTTAGTACATGTAACAGATAAAATGATGTGATGTCTGATCTGAAACCTCCAAAATCGCCTAAAATTTAGCACATTTTAGCTTTAAAAACAACAATGACTGTCTAGATCACTAACATATTGGGTATCTCCTGAAAGTACATGTCCCCAGCTTTCATATGGTACCTTTCATAATGCTCTGTGACTAATGATATGGAAGTTATGATGCAAAATGGGCCAAAATCTCAGGCGTTTTTAACACAAATCAGCATTAAAACTTCATGGCTCATGAGGCAGGCCTTCCCATGGTCCAAAATCAAAATAATTTTATATCTGGTCATTCCATAGCTTGGAGAATGGGAATCACAGCAATTGGCTTTAAAATAACAAAAAAAGTTTTTTTTGAACAGGTCTAATATATATATATATATATATATATATATATTAGTGGTGGGCCGTTAACGGCGTTAACGTGCTGCGTTAATGGCAGACTCTTATCGGGCAATAAATAAATTAACAACATTAATCTATTCTCTTGGAATAGCGAATGCAAAACGGGTTTTGCATTACCAACAACAACTCACCGCATGTAAGCTAAAAGTGATGAGAGTCGTCAGTGCAAGCAGTAAACGTGCAAGCTGCCACTGGAGGAGGGAACACCAGCCCCGTTGCTACCTCACATTGCTAATACCTTATCCTTTTATTGTATGTTCTCAAAATTAATTGTTAGTTGCTAGTTGTGCTGATTAGTTTTAGCCGTTTTACCTGGGGTCTATCACTCATCACCAGACTATACTTTCAGGTGTTAGTCTGGCGTGTCAGGCTGCTATGAATGTGTGTGTGTGTGACGGGAATGTACTGTAGTGTGTAAAGTGCATGGGTGTGTTTTGTGACACAATGTTCTTTCTTTGCCAGCTTCCATGAAACGGTGCAAATGGATCCTCTTTGGACTTCTCACAGTCCTCTTGTTTGCCCTGATGATTGCAGGATGGGTCAAGTTTGATGGTAATTTATAAATCCACAAAGACGTAATATATCTTGTCAAAGTGAATGTGTAGAGTGTGATTAATGGGCCTCATTCATTCAAATCTGATTGTGTCTGTCTTCCTATGAAACCTCTCAAAAATATGAAATTTGTGAATCTCAGATAAGAAAGCTTTGACAGAAAACATTTTTTTCATAAGAATAGTTGGTGAATAAGATGTAGCTGTTTCAGTATTGTATAGCCTAAGCTTTGACATAGTCTTTGTGCATGTGTGTGTGTGTGTGTGTGTGTGTGTGTGTGTGTGTGTGTTTGTGTGTGTGTGCGTTTGTGTGTGTGTGTGTGTGTGTGTGTGTGTGTGTGTGTGTGTGTGTGTGCACGCATGTGTTTGATCATTTTGATGATTTTTTTCTTCATAAATATTACTTTATCTCCATTCCCACAGTGTGTAACAATAATTCTGCAGCAAGAGAACAGAAGATTCGAGAGGAAGAATCACAGAAGGCCTTAGAGAGGGAGAAACAACTACTGGAGGAGGCTCACAGAAACCAGACCACAGTTATACAGACCATAACAGCAGAGTCAGCGAAAAACCTCACAAAGTGTAAAAGAGAATCTGCAGCACGAGAGAAGAAGATCAGAGAGGAGGAACAGAAGAAGGCTTCGGAGAGAGAGAAAGAACTAAAGGAACAGGCAGCTGCAACCCTCACTGAAACTACACAGAACCTGAAAATAGAGGCAGAGAAAAAGCTCAATGCAAGCCGACAGCAGATGGCAGCAGAAACAGAGAAAGTCAGAAAGAAGGCAGAGGAGAAACTAAATACCACAGTAGAGAAGATGAGAGACGAGGCAGCGAAAAACCTGAGAAAGAAAGAGAGGGAGGTACGACAGGAGGAGGAGAAGAAAAGAATTGAAAGAGAGAAAGAGATTAGAGAGGAGGCCTTGGGGAGTGATAAAGACCCGATGAAGGAGGTACAGAAAAACTTTACTGCAACCAGACAGCAGATAGCCGCAGAGACACAGAAAGTCCGACTAGCAGCAGAGAAGAAACTAAATGTTACAGTAGAACAACTGAGAAGAGAGGCAGAGCTCCTCATGAGGGAAAAAGAGAGGGATGTACGACAGGAAGAGGAGAAGAGAGAGAATCGAGAGAGAGAAAGAGATAAGGAAGGAGGAGGAAAAGAAAAGACAGACGAAGGAAAAGGAGATTAGAGAGGAAGAGAAACAAAAGAGAACAGAGAGTGAGAAGAAGATCAGAGATGAGGAGGAGAAGAAGAGAACTGAAAGAGAGAAAGAGATAAGGAAAGAAGAAGAGAGGAAAAGGCAGGAGAAGGAAAGGAAGATAAGAGAGGAAGAGGAAAAGAAGAGAACAGAGAGTGAGAAGAAGATCAGAGAAGAGGAGGAGGAGAAGAGACAGGATCTTCAGAAGGTTATAGATCAACAACAACAGGAAATAGAACAGTTAAAACAGACCAGGCCTCAGTGCAACTCAGGTCACATGACTACAGCTGCTGGCCATGTCTGGGTTGTAAGCCTAATTGCTATGGCAACATTCTTTGCTTTGCTTGCATGAGAGAGAGTTGTATCAGAGAGGGGGGATTTATTTGGTCATTTATCAGCATTATTAATCAATTCAATATTTCTATTTGACATTTAATTTTATTTTGTTTTCAATTCAATTGTTTTAATTTTGAAGCACTTGTAGGTTTTCTGTAGCCTGACAAGTCTATAATATAAAATGTATAGTCTGACCACGATTGGTAGACCTTCAGGTATAGGACGGCACCAGTGAGAGCAAATAACAAGTTAATTCAAATGATGTCTGTCAAACGACTCCCTCTCCCTTAAAACACAACAATGTCTGAATCATGAAGGTACTAATATAACTGGAGAGATATACCAAGTCCCGTATCATTTCAATGTGGAATGCTAGGCTAGTGAATTACTAAACCTACTAAACTTTGATTGTAGCTCATAACCTCCTTTGGAGACAGATCCCAGTAAGTAAGTTAAGTAAGTAAGTGTAAACAAACAAACAAACAAACAAATAAACAAGCAGCAACAACAGCAACAACAAAAAAAAAGCTAAACAAAAAGCCAATATGCTTCAGGTTGTAGCCTATTGTTTTCTCTACTGTGTTCCTTCTTTCTTAATACTTTTATGTCTGGATATTGGGTAACACTTTGCGGTAAGGGTACATGAATTATCATGAATTCATGCATGATTTCATTCATGATTCATTCGTGATTCATGCATTACTTCATCTCTGAATATCTAATGACTCATCAGGTATTAGCATGAATTCATTGTTTTTCATTAATGACCTCCTGCTGAAATAGCAGATGATCTTAAGCATTAATTACTCTGGGTACATCATCATGAGACATGACTAATTACACATGATCATGATGTTTTTGTTCAAAAGAATTTTATATAATTTGATATAATAAAAGTACTTATTTAGCCTACTTTGGCCTAGTCATATGCCATACGTCAACTAAATTTTACCAATTGAACCATGTCAACACTTTAGTTGAGGGGGCACAAACATGATGAATTCATCATGATCATGCTAATAATCATGACTCATGCTAATTAATGATGTACCCAGAGTAACTAATACTTAAGATCATGTGCTATTTCAGCAGGAGGTCATTAATGACAAACAATGAATTCATGTTAATTCCTGATAACTCATTAGACTTTCAGAGATGAAGTAATGCATGAATCATGAATTTATCATGAATGATTTCATGCATGAATTCATGATAATTCATGTACCCTTACCGCAAAGTGTTACCGGATATTATTTATTTCTGGCAGTGATTATTAGTCACTAGGTGTATAAGTTGAAGTTTTTTTCTATTTATATCTATTTGATGTTCTGTCCTGTCCACTGCCTATTTATTTGTATGGTAATGTGTCTCTTCTGTCACTAGGATATGTGTAATCTGCCCGATGTATGGTTGATCACAACAGCAATTTTATAAACTCAAAAAAAAAACCCTTCTGATCGTACTGTATCATTGCCATTTATGCACATTGTGTTTTTCATCAACATTCCATCTGAATGAATATCAACAAAAGTCCTCAAGCTTAAAGGAACAAAGGGATCAAAGGGAACAAAGACTTACAGAACTCAGGAGGGGAGATTGGATTCCAAGATCAAAACCCCATCTGAAAAACAGAGACAAGTTTCATATCGCCTCTAGATGGCCTCAGAGAGTCTTTGGTAGGCCTAAGAGACACTCATACAGGTCCATAAAGAGATGAATGCTCTATATTTAATCTATCTAACAACAACCACTTGGTTTCATAACCTTTTAAAAGGCCTTTTATCTCTGACCTTTTATTCAGGATACTCAAGGCTGCTTTTGGCATCAATAGTGTGGGGAAGCCAGGCCTGATGCAGATTTCTTTGTCAGTCTGTGTGAACAGGTGTGATTTAACCTTAGCTATATCTTCACAGAGATCACTGCAGATGATACATGTGTACAGGGCCGTCGCAACAGGACAGGCAAACCAGGCAACTGCCTGGGGCCCCAGGCTGAAAGGGGCCCCCAGAGATTGACCGTTTACAGTAATCATTTTAGTAGTTTAGTTGGTGGTATTTTTCAACTAAAAGACTTTAAACTGGAGTTAGACAACTGTACAATATACTTAATTATATTAAAGATGCTTGAAGATTATAAGAATGTGGTTCATGTAGATAATTTATGGGGGGCAAAGGGTCCCCATGTCCTGTTTTCTTGGGGCCCCCTAAGTACCTTGATAAGGCCCTGCATATTTAATCATCTGATATACTCCCCTGATATTTGTCAATAAGATAAAGTGTCTGTTTATACTCCAATTTGGCATCGGGCTAGCTGTTTAGAAACACAACAGCTAAACTGGTTTTGCTGGCACACAGCCAGCTGTGTGAGGGAGTCAGGTGACCTCTCCAGTGTGCACACCAAACACAATCAGTCTGGAGGAACAGTTGGAAACGACCCAACTGAGACAGTAAAATATTAACTTTGACTCATCAGTAATGTTTATCATGGCCCTGAATGAGATAAAAAGGGGACCTGATTCAGCTGTAAAAGTAAGACAATCCACAGCTGGTTAAGAGGCCATAAACACACAAAACATACTCTAACCTGTCAGAGAAAATAATAGAAAACCATTTGGAAATGACCCAACTGAGACAGTAAAATATCAATTCTGCCTCACCAGTAGGCCTAATATTTAGCCTGGCCATGAAAAAGATAAGAAGTGACTCGGCTTAAGAGGTCATAAACACATACTCTATCAGGGGAAAATGAATAGAAAACCACCTATCTGAAATAGTTTCAGCTGTCCTACTGTTACGGTTGGCCTACATGGTCATTTCTAATAACATAGGAAGGGAAAGTGAATCCTATGGTGACTTGACTTGCAGTGACATGTGACACATTTCCAAGGAAATGAAAGTGATCCTCATATCAACAGTGGAGCACTAAAAAAAACAACAGTCTTGTTACAGTCACTGTCCAGTGCTGTCAGTATCAGACTCTCTATGTGAGTACCATCAATATTTGTCTAAGTAAGAAGCAAAAGTAAGAGTCAGATTTTGGAAAAAGTACTGTTTAATTATTTGATTATACTCGTTAGCGAGTTGTTGTCTTTAGTTCAGAATTTTCAAAATGGATTTATCAGTGAAATGTTTTACTAGTTTTTCACTGTCTCTCTGCCTTTTCTCTCTCTCTCTCTCTCTCTCTCTCTCTCTCTCTCTCTCTCTCTCTCTCTCTCTCTCTCTCTACCTCCCTTCACCTCTCTCATTGTCTTTTCCTCTGCTCCCTCTATCTTTCTCTGTTTGTGCATGTTGTGGATGTGGCCTTGACAATGGCAATGGTCAATTCCCACACGCTTGTATTTGTCACCTTTGGTCTTGCTGTTGGTAGCTTGGCTGCTGTTTATGTAGTTGCTCAGTGAACTCTTTAGGTGCGGCAGCGACCGAGTTCTAGAATGGAGTACGAGAAGAACAGTGACAAACTCTATGTAAAAGTCGCTGTGGATGATCACAAACGAAACATGTAAGTGTCCTAAATTATACATTAATTAGCCTATTACTTTATATATGGTAGGAGAAGGTTTGGTGCTTTCTGCCTTTTAAACAAAATGGTTAATATGTAAAGACACATAACAAAATGTTTTGTTGACGTTGTAATCCTTTCATTTTTATAAAGCACATTCATTGTGTGTATGTTAGGCAGTCCCACTGTTTCAATTATGATGACCGCCGAGTGCACACGCGGGCTGGCAGGTGCTCCGTGTGGACTACCTAACACGGCTAAAGCCATCATATTAAGGCCTCCACTATCGTCAAAGTGGGTAGCTCTGCTTGCTAACATCTAACCTGCCTACTTTGGACACCAGATGGAAATTAGCCATTGTGCTATAATCTGGCACATTTACATGTATACATGTTCATCAATGTGCAATGTCCTGAAAAATAAAGTAAAGTAAAGTAAAGTAAAGTAAAGTAAAGTAAAGTAAAGTTAAGTGAGGGGTGAAGTGATACATGTTGTGAGTTAGTATCTTAAGTCTGATGTCTTCATTCCATTGCAAAGCAATTGAAAGTTACTATTATAGGTTTAAAATATTCTATTTCACACCCACAACATCAAATGTTCAAACATACTCAAACATACTTTACATTTGGGAGGAGAGAGTTTGGCCTCAACTTTGCCCATTCATTCCACACCTATGTAGCCTTCATTGGTCAATGGAAATAATATGTCCAAAATTGAAATGGACTTAAATTACATATGATTATCAGTTATAAAAGTTTAATGTTGTTCTCATAATCTACTGTTTCCCACCCATGACCTCTTTTCTCTCCCTAATCTTCCTTCTGATTGTCAGCAGCCCAAACAACCAGGCGCTGAAGTCTGGAGATGCGTATTACTCTGACCTTCACAGCGCTGAGAAAAACACAACAATGTATGCTGCAGAGAGTGAGGACAACTCAGACCAAGGTCAATTAAAATACCAATGTTGAGATTGTTCTCATTCTTGTTATTCATTTCTAGGTAATTTGTGTTAAAATAGAATGAGTGTATGAAGGCAGCGTATGAATACTTATGCTCAGTGGATATTTCAGGGTTATTAAAATATATTATTATTATTTTTAAAAACCTTCTACAATTCTGTATTTTGCTGTCATGATGACCCTAACCCTAACAATGAGTGTATGAGGTGAAAAGAAAAGAACTAAAATGACTCAACTTAGAAAAGAGTAAAAAATTGAAAGGGGTATTAATATTTTCTCAAGGCACTGTGTTTACAGTATATCTGAACTTTGTGGCCAAAACGCTGAGAATCAAGTCAACGTTTAGTGTGGAACCATTTTCAGTTTATATTTAGACTTAAGTTTCTGTCCAGTAGTTCTAATTGAATTAAAGTCACCCTCATTCTGTTTTGCTGTGTGTCGCTCTAAAGCTGGTGGCAAAAACATGGGAATAAAGTGTAAATAACATGTGTGGCAATTCATATTTTAAGTTTATGGTTTCTGTCCAACTGTTGTAAGTAAATTAAAGTCCCCCTCATTCTGTTTTGCTGTGTATCTCTGTAAAGGTGCTGGTGGCAGGTGGTGTACGTGGAAAGTGACGGCCATCGTCTTCATCTCCCTCACCGTCCTCCTCCTCATCACCGTCCTCACCACAGGAGGAATCTGGCTCAGAGGTCAGAGGTCAATCACTCTATGCTTCTTCAGAGGTCATAGTTCAAAGGTCACATTGCAGGCTACATTATCGCCAGGAGAGGTGTATGGTGGTGGTGACAGTGATTAGTTCCACAGTTATAGTTTAGATACACAGATAGGCCTGCAGTATAGAGGATTGTTGTGATAAATATCTTTTTTATAATAGTTGTGGTGACATGTTGATGTGTGGTGTGAGTTTAACCAGTTTAGAAGAAGTCTGTGTCCTCTGACCCATTCTGTGTATGGTGGAGAATGGGGAACTATGTAGTGTAACACAATAAGGACAAACGCATTATAATACTTGTCAAGCTGTTGAGTGTGCTGTGCTATCAAGTGATAGTGAGTGAGAGCATTGGCATGCAGTAAGGAAATACCCTGACTACTGGGACAGTAATGGAATGTAGCATATTTTCTTTGGCATGCAATTACAATCAGTATGACGGACACTCAGTCAGTCTCTCGAGTGTAATACACCCTTTCCCTTCTCTCTCTCTCTCTCTCTCTCTCTCTCTCTCTCTCTCTCTCTCTCTCTCTCTCTCCCTCTCCCTCCCTCCCTCCCTTCTCCCTTCTCTCTGACTGTTAATGTGTATGTGTGCAGGGGCGCCGCTGGGGGAGGGGGGGGAGTTAAGATGTGATTCTAAGGGCCTGACACTGACAGGGGGGCCCAGTGAAGAATATCAATATGTCAATATTAGTCAATATTTGAGGGCTCAAAACAATTTTTTGTCATAGGGCCCAAAAGTTCTAGCAGCGCCACTGTATGTGTGTGTGTGTGTGTGTGTGTGTGCGTGTGTGTGTGTGTGTGTGTGCAAACATGGTTAGGAAACAATGTAGCAATCATAACTCTTTGAATCAGCATTTCTTTCCTTCCTGTTGCACACAGAGTCTGACGTCCTGGCAGTCTCACAGAAAACCTCCATGGAACGAGCCAAACAACGACAAGAAGAGGAAGAGCAGAAACGAGTGGAGAGAGAGCGAGAGATCAGGGCGGAGGAGGAAAAGAAAAGAGAGGAGAGAGAACGAGTGATCAGAGAAGAGGAGGAGCAGAAGAGGGCGGACTTGGAGCAACAAATCCGTCGTGAGGAGGAAGAGAAGAGAGAGGCGCTAGAGAGATTATTGGGGGAGAGGGATCGCAGATTGAAGGAGTTGAAGGCTCAGTGCAACAGTGGTCAGATTATCAGCATCAGATACACTGGATTAGGAGTTCTACTGCCGCTGCTCATGCTGATCAACTGCCTTGCGGATTACTAAACTTTTTTCATGATATTTAAAAAGAAACCTTCAGTTTTTAACTGCTGATAATATGTTACTGTTTGTTAGAATAAGATTGTGTCAGTCTTTTCCATTGATATTTAAAGAAATAAACAGTGATCTGATATAACTGTTTGTTTCAGTCGGATTTATGTGATGGATGTTGTGAATAAAGTGCTGCTTTTTTGTCAATTGTCAATGAAGTGCTGAGCAGTGCTGATATAATTATGCTCTGAACAGTGGCTCTAAATTTGTTGAGTGTGAGGACCCTTTCTGGCGTAAAGTACAGCCGAGAAATAATTTTTGCTCACATCTTGCGAACAGATCCATGGCCTAAAGCTTGCAAGTTCCCATGCACTGTCCAAGTAATTGTATCCGGTGTTTGAGTCAATAGGCTTCAGGGTCAAATAGGGGTGATTGTGATCAGAATAACTCCCAGAATGCAATATACAATAGAGCACCCTACCAAATAGAACACATTGATTGGGGAATTATGTGTTGCGGAATTATGACTGATTTGGATGTGCTTACGTGTAGCCAAAGCAATAGCTGCTTTATTGGTTTAATGGTTGGTTTGATTTAGACATCAGTTTGTTTGTCTTCTATTTTAATTTACTTTCATGCTGTATTTGGCATGCTGTCTTACTAAATGCCCCCATCTAAACAAGAAAAGCTTCTTTCCTTCTCCATATTGTCCATATACTGCCCCCTGCAGGTCATATCTGACATTTGGATATTTTATTTTCTGTAATTGTTACCTGTGACAAAAATGTGACAATTACAGTAAAATGATGTAGATTTTCCCAAACTCTCTTTAACTTCATTGTACAAATAGTGACATGACATGACATTAACATTGGCCTTTACATAACATTACCATATCATAAAGGAGTCATGTTGTGTGAATTAAGTTCTTTGCTCAGTGCTCAGACACTGTGATCAGCCTGTGATATTAAGAGCCAATGAAAGCAATAGTGTCTCTTGCAAATACCACACATTACTCTGGCTATCAGGAATCTAGTTGATCTTGTTCAGAATTTTCATTTCCTCCATCAGTGCAGAAGGAAATTCAGACTTGAAGGAGGTAAGAGAACACACTTAGTGCCAGATTTAGTGGCACAAATAGTTTGTATTGTTTATATTTTGGGGGAGTCAAACTTATTTTTACTGAGATATTGTTTTGCTTTGACGATTTCTACATACTGTGCTGTCTAAACTGTGCAGGTGGATGGTTGCACTCGAGTGCAAATCTTGTTGATGCATCTGACTGATTAGATAAGAGGTTGATGTAAACAGCTTTGAATTGATTATTTTATAGAACTTATTCAAATGAATATTATTATTGAATGATTATGTTCTATCGGTTGTTCATGAAACTGTCTAAAGTAAAAAAAAAAAATGATATGTTCATGTTTATAGTGTCCAATATAATTGAATTATTATGCCTAAATGACCTGAAAGTTGGTATCACATAATCTACAACACACTTGACTTGATTGTTGACATGTTTCTACTGTAGAAATCATAAAATGGAAATAAATGAAAAAATAACTGAAACATTGGGATATGTTTGTGAAATATCTATACACCCTTTGAATAGGCTTGAAGTTGAACATGGCATGTAGTTTAACTGGTAGAACCCAGTTAATGTATTGGAAGGTGCCCAAGAAGTCAGAGATATCGTACACACTGTACCTTCAGGGTTCAGGAATCTAGATGGTCTTGTTTATAATTTCCATTTCCTCCATTAGAGTAAGAGCGAGAACACAACAACATTGACTCTGAATGTTTGACACACAGATCTGAAAGAGGTAAGAAAATCAACTTTTTAAAAATTAAATTAAAGTTATATTTTTTATTGAAATATTCTTTTGCTTTGATGATTTTGGGCAAATACTGTGCTGTCTAAACTGTGCAGGCAAATGGTTGTAGTTGAGTGAAGATCATTTTGAAGAATCTGACTGATTAGATAAGAGGTTCATGTAAACAGCTTTGAATTCACATGGTGATGCAGAATTGATTCAAGTGATTCAAATCATTGTCTTTCAAATGGATTATATTCTATCTCTTGTTCATTGTAAAGTAAGTGTGCTTGTTGGTTTTTGCCTTCAACGGTTGGTGCTTTCCAGGCAGCGCTGCCCTCAAGGCACTACTCTCCCCAATTTAGGGTTAGGATGAGTGTCCCACGGGCGGGGCTTACTGGTCCATTGTTAAAAAGGGAAAATTGAAAATGGAAAAGTCCAAAAACAAAAAACTGTGCTGCATGAGAACTGTCCAATATTCTAGGCCACTTATTACTAATAGCCTAGTGTAAGAATACAGAAATTGGCAGTGGACACTAATTTGGCTTTTTCTTACAGGAACGTGGACAACATGGGGAGGATGAACAGGCAGATGAGGCCACAACATTA
>JAODXP020006571.1:15000-37500 GCA_027497455.2 Sardinella longiceps
GCAAAAGTCTTCTGACAGGTGTGTTTTTAATGACTTATGGTAAATCTAGTGTTTATTTATTTATTTATTTAACTATTACTTTATTTAATTATTTTTCTTTTGTGTGTGTTCTGTCTCTCCCTTGTCCACTTCTTTGAATCAGGTCACATTTCATGTTGTTTACATATTTTAATAAATCAATCAAAACCCAACTGTGTGTGTGTGTGTGTGTGTGTGTGTGTGTGTGTGTGTGTGTGTGTGTGTGTGTGTGTGTGTGTGTGTGTGTGTGTAAAAACTGCTGTGTGCATGAAAACTACATGTGTGCATGAAAACTACAGTCCAATATGCATTTAGGTAATGAGGCCACGTAAAGTAAAAATATAAGAAAACTACATTTAGCAGTGGGCACACACATCAATTAAGCTTTTTCTTACAGTGATGTGAACAAAACAGAGGAGGAACAGCCAGCTGAGGACAGAGAAACAAGTACAGCAAGTACTGATGGTGCAGATGTGAAGAAGAAGTCCTCATTGCAAATCAGGTGTTTAGTTACCTCGGCCAAGGAGGTTATGCTTTTTTGCTGGTGTGTCTGTCTGTCTGTCTGTCTGTCTGTGTACAACATAACTCGAAAAGTAGAAAAAGTAGAAAACATTTATTTCGCATTATACATATACATTGTATGTGGGTACATACCCTCTTTGGCTCTTAGTAAATTCAGAGTTGGACCACATCAACCTAGACTCAAGTTTGTGTGTGTGTGTGTAATTTTTTATCATGAAACTAATGTGTCTTGAATTGTAGCAGACCTCCATCTCCAGTGCCCAGCTGTGTGTCTATGAAGAGTGATGATTCCATGCACAGTCCTTTTAAATTCAGTGACAAATTACCTGACTTTAATCTGTGAGTGTCTGTCCCTTCACTATGATACCTGTCATGGGTGGGAATGTGGGATATATTACACAACAAGTCAAAAGGGGCAAATGGGCAGGGAAAATGGACAAGTGTAAGGATTTGAGTTTGATTGTGATGTGAGCCTCTGTATTTTCAGAGTAAAACTATACGAGAAATGTTTGTTTGTCCGAAAACATGGGTTTTGTAATCAGAAATTGTATCAGTAGGCTCTATGTACCGTTGTTGGTATCTTAGCATACTACTTCAAGTGAAGTACCCGAGGTTCCCACTGTCTATGGCAAGAAGCCCCCCAATTACTTGGCATGTGTGCAGGGCAGAGCACAGCAGAGATCCACCGGTGTAAGCGCAGAGCCCTCAGGTTGGCAAGATTAATTTGTGACAGTTCATATTATGATAGTGAAATCATCATTAGCCTTATATTTAAGCTTAGCCTATGTTACCGAAACGTAACCTATCTTTACAGCTCTGATGTCATTTGCATAAGTAAAAACACAAACTAAACGTAAAAGATGGCAAGTGTGCAGAGCATTCTCGTCTGTCTGAGCACATCACAGATCCGCCGAGTCCCCATGTGGGCAAGAATTAATTTGTGCCAGTTCATATGACAGTAAAATGATCACTAGCCTTATTTTTACGCATAGCCTGCTACTGAAACATATTAACAGGCTGTGGGGATGTTCATAGGAGGAGGAATTCAGTTGTCTATTTACTGAAATAAATAAAACAGTTGGTTTCAAATAGGCCTATAAAAGTTCAAAACTGCAATGTGGTAGTTTTTTTTTAGCCATTTGTACACAATGAATTGGCATGCATTCACGCTGTTTCTACTATTCAGGGATTCATTTTGGCAAACCCATTATTCCCCAGCAGTCTTAATTTTATGTCTGGTATATTGTAGCCTAACTATAGAAATAAATTCAGCAGGTGCCAGTTATATTAGCCTCTTTTCCAATTATATGTGTGGTCATTTTCTATCTTTAATGAGGCGTACTGTAAAGTTTTAGATTTAATTAAGACTTAAGATTTAAGATTGTGCTTTTTGCTGCTTTCTAATCCACTTTCCAGTCTGTGCTTAATTCAACAAAATGAATAACTGGAGCGCCCCCTGTTGACCAAAAGGATGTATAACCAAACATAACATGAAACTGATTACATGTGAAAATACAAATGACTAAAATTCCAAATATTAAACAATTACCTACAATAGCCTTCTCAACTATTATTTCTTTTTATCTATTTATTGCACTAAAATTAGATAAGCCTATAAAAACACATTATTATATGAATGGGTAATGAGGCATTGTAGACCTAATAAAAATGTCCCATCATTCCTGAATCTTAAAAAAGATTCTAATTGTGTCTTGTATGATTCAATCTATGTCACAAACACTGTAGGCAGACTATGTTAGGCTTAGGTTATTATGTAAATAAAGTAGTGCCCCCTGTTTAAACCCCACAAACTCCTCAATAAACTCCTGTCCTTCAGTTGACGAATCAATGTCAGTAACTGATATTGTAACTGAGTTTTTACATAAAGTACACTCATGGAGGTCCAGGCAGGTTCCTATAAAAAAAAAAACAAATAATGAACAAAGTATAGGAGATATAGAGAAATTGACAAGTGTGATCTATTTTCCTGGGAAAAATATCTACAATGGGCGTTGTGGTCATATCTGTACCGTTCGGCCGCACGTCTAGTTCTGTCAGAGAGCAGAACTACAGTGGACTTACCATGAAGACTCCACTGGCTACACAACACAGAGTTTAAATACTCAAATGCAATGGGTTATGTGCACAAAATGCTCAGTTTATGCTCGTTTGTATCCAGAAGAGCCAGGTATTCTTGAACCCACCACTATAGTTTATGCAAATAGTGCACACAAACCCTGTTAGTGTCACACCCAACAGTGTCAGTGTATACACTACTGCATTCAGTGGCAGAACAGAACACCTGGCTTTACCAGATACAATATAACCGTACACTTCAGCATTTCGTGCACATACAGTAGTCTATTGAATAACAAGGCAAACACATGACCAGTTCAACAGGGTACACGTGATCCGAACCAACTGAAAACCTACTAACAAAAGAAGTAGAACCTAAGATCTACTAACAAACTTTGGCAAGTAAAAATTTCAAAAAATTACTTTGGCAAGTAAAAATTTCAAAAAAATTCAAAAATTTGGCAAGTAAAAAAGGTGCAGATTGTGACCGTACTTTACTGGAAGACCATTCATCCTATGGTGGAAATTCAATTAACCTTAATCTACACTCTATGTGACCAAGCATCCTAACTTTGGATTTGAACTTGTTTTTCAGAGTCAGGAACACTGAGAGCTGTAATGAAGAAGACAAAGAGTAAGCTGAGGCTTGACTGTTTCAAATTACATAGCTATTCTGTTTTATTTCATTGCATTTTCCATCCCACAGCTTGAGTACAAAATTGGAATGAACATGTTTAATGTGTATTTAACTATTTATATTTCCATTTATATCCTCATAGCCATGTTGATCCTATTAGTGCCAAATGTGACATTTGTCTTGGGAATGTCAACAAAGGAGTTAAATATTGCAAGACTTGCAAGGCCTCCTACTGTGATATACACATAACAGACCATTACAAGGCTAATAAACTTTCCACACATACGTTAGTTGAACTGCCAGAAGAAAGAAAAGGAAAGTTCTCTTTGTTGAACAAAAGAGTGGCACAAGAAGGTTCAATTCAAGTCAGCAGCCCAGGTAAAAAATATCATGTTTGTTGTATTTACTGTATGCATAGCAACAAAAGTGTAGGGCTGCCATCATCTGTCACAGTTTGGCATGTACTTTGACATGTGATGGCACCTCCAAAAATAACTGATTATTCTTCCACAATAAACGTGTTACAATAAGAAATGTTCTCTTCTAAATCCGGTAACATTTTTGCAGGTATAGCATGGATGTGCTTGGTTATTTTGGGTGGCCTACTGTCCATTTTGGTTGGCATGTTTTACAACTCTTCCTGTTCTAAAGGTACATTTGTTGATACAAATTACTACACTGATATTGTTTGGACTTTGCAATATTGAAATGGACTTTTAGCCTGACATAGCCCGCCCATAATATGAATGTTCATCTGTATCCATGGTCTGAGGACGGTCTTCTGGGGCAGGTTTACATCGGTAGAGAGACTACCGGCCAATAAGCGAAGCTGATTAGACGAGCTATCCAATTGTTTCAAACCAGAACTTAATGCCATCCTCCGAGCCCTATTATCGCGTCAGGTTAAAGAACCTCCAGACCATGAATACGGATGAACAGCAGTTTTAGGTCGAGCAATGTCAGGCTAATGGACTATTGGCATGGAGGAAATTTGGTAACACTTTACGGTAAGGGTACATGAATTATCATGAATTCATGCATGATTTCATTCATGATTCATTCGTAATTCATGCATTACTTCATCTCTGAATATTTAATGACTCATCAGGAATTAGCATGAATCCATTGTTTATCCAAATGACCTCCTGCTGAAATAGCACATGATCTTAAGCATTAATTACTCTGGGTACATCATCATGAGTCATGACTAATTACACATGATCATGATGTTTTTGCTCAAAATAATTTGATATAATAAAAGTAGTTTATTTAGCCTACTTTGGCCTAGTTCATCATGAGTTCATCATGTAGACTTTCCAAGAATTTCCCAGACATTGCATTGATTTTTATCTATCCCATACGTCAACTACATTTTACCAATGTAACCATGTCAACACTTTAGTTGAGGGGGTGCAAACATGATCATGATCATGCTAATTAATCATGACTCATGATGATGTACCCAGAGTAATTAATGCTTAAGATCATGTGCTATTTCAGCATGATGTCATTAATGACAAACAATGAATTCATGTTAATTCCTGATGACTCATTAGACATTCAGAGATGAAGTAATGCATGAATCATGAATTAATCATGAATGATTTCATGCATGAATTCATGATAATTCATGTACCCTTACCGTAAAGTGTTACCAAAAATTTCATCATGAAGGACGGGGACATGATAAAATGCATATAGTAAAATATAATTTATGCAACTGTATGGTAGTCAAATATATGTAATCTTTTATTCATGTATATCATTCAAACCACTCCTTGATTAAAACTACTGCCCTCTGTGTTTTAATTATTACAACATTCCTTTATTTAGTTACCACAGATCCTACAGAACTGCTTGAGCTGCGACTTATGCTGATAGGGAAGACTGGATCAGGAAAGAGTGCATCAGGAAACACCATCCTGGGCAGGAAGGCCTTCAAGTCTGAAGCATCTGCTTTACCCGTGACCAAATACTTGCAGACTGAATGTGAAGTTGTGGAAAATATAAACATCACTATCATTGACACACCAGGAATCACGTCAGAGAAGGCTGCATTACTGTCACAAAGGGTCAAGGAGGAACTGGGACCTCACATGTTTTTACTGGTGGTTCCATTGTTCAGATTCACAGAGGAAGACTCTGACACTGTGAATTGGATTCAGAACCATTTTGGAGAGGTGGCCTTGAAGTTCACCATTGTGTTGTTCACTGGAGGAGACCAGCTGAAGGGTAAACCAGTCAAGGAGTTTCTGCATGAGAGTTTGAGACATCAATCTCTGCTTGACATTGTGGAGGGAAGATATCATGTATTCAATAACAGTTGTCCACACGACCATAATCAGGTGAAGGGACTCCTCAAGAAGATTGACCATACACTGGCAAATAGTATGGGTTATGCCAACACCCATAAAGATCATGAAAATGTGAAGATGGCTCTTAGACAAGAGGGTGGGATGAAAAGAGAGGTGATGGAGAAAGCATTGAATCAAGAGGAGAAAAACAGGACAAATATGTCAGGTAATAAAACATGAAGCATACATAATCTCTCCTTAAGGTACCTACAGACCAAAGATCTGCGACGAGACGGGCTGCAACGTTCTAAAAACCTGGATGTTCTAAAACTCTGAAATTGCGATTCGACATGTTTTCTTTTGTGATGGCTTGCAACTGTCTGCAACAACCTGCAACAATTGATTCACACTGCCGCAACTACTGTCTAAAATCGTCTCATCTCGTCGCGGATCTCCAGTCTGAATTGGCCTTTAGGTCCACCTTTAGAGTTCCCTCAGACACCTAACTTGTTGTTCCTGGCTTATATTGTTCTGGGGATAAAAAAAAATCTACAATGTGATGATATTTTACTATATTCACAGATCCTGTTTCCCTTCCTGAGCTGAGAGTGATGTTGTTGGGGAAGACTGGATCAGGAAAGAGTGCAACAGGAAACATCATTCTAGGCAGAGAGGCATTTAAGACTGAGGCATCTGATTTATCGCAAAGTGAGAGTCAAAGTGGAGTTGTGGATGGAAGAAACATCACTGTCATTAACACACCAGGGATCACATCAGAGATGGGTGCATGGGTGCACGACAAGGAGAACCTGGGACCACACATTTTCTTACTGGTCATTCAGTTAGGTAGATCTACAGAGCAGGATAGCAGTAATGTGAAGTGGATCCAGTCTAAGTTTGGAGGAGAGGCACTGGAGTTTATCATCATTTTGTTCACTGGAGAAAAACAGCTGAAGGGTAAATCTGTGGAAGAGTTTCTGCATGAGAATTCAGAATATCAGTCTATTGTTGATAGTGTGGAGGGAAGATATCATGTTTTTAGTAATGACTCTCCATCAGACCGTAAGGGACTTTTTAGGAAAATTGACCATATACTGATGAGGAACGTAGGTTATGAGTGTAAGAGAGAATCTGAAGCACGAGAGAAGAAGATCAGAGAGGAGGGCTTAGAGAGAGAGAAAGAACTGATGGAAAAGACAGAGAAAAAGCTCAATGAAACCAGACAGCAGATGGCAGCAGAGACAGAGAAAGTCAGAGTGAGGGCAGAGGAGAAACTAACTGCCACAGTAGAGCAGCTGAAGGAAGAAGCAGAGAGAAACCTGAGGGAGAAAGAGAGGGAGGTACGACAGGAGGAGGAGAAGAAGAGAGTTGAAAGAGAAAAAGAGGAGGAGAGAAAAATACAGGAGAAGGAAAGGGAGATAAGAGAAGAAGAAGAACAAAAGAGAGCAGACAGTGAGAAGAAGATCAGAGAAGAGGAGGAGAAGAAGGCCTTGGACAGAGAGAGAAAATTGATGGAGCAGTCAGAGAAAACACTTCATGAAATCAGACAGCAGATGGCAGCAGAAACAGAGAAAGTCAGAAAGAAGGCAGAGGAGACACTAAATGCCACAGTAGAGAAGATGAGAGATGTAGCAGAGAGAAACCTGAAAGATAAAGAAAGGGAGGTGAGGCAGGAGGAGGAGCAGAAGAGAATTGAAAGAGAGAAAGAGATAAGAAAGGATGAAGAGACAAAGCTAAATGAAAGAGAAAAAGTCATTAAAGAGGAGGTGGAGAGAGAGAGGCAGGACCAGGAAAGGGCAATAAAAGAGGAGGAGAAACGAAGGAGAGAACACAGTGAGAAGAAGATCAGAGATGAGGAGGAGGAGAAGAGACAGGAACTACAGAATGTTATTGAAAAACAACAACAACAAATAAAGAAGTTCGAACATATGCATGGAAAGGACGAGCAAGATACCTGTTCATGCATGTTTCATTGGATTCTCATTGCTTTTATTTTGTCCATTTATGTGTGGTCCTATGTAAAAGTGATAATGGAATTATCAAAGCTGACCAGCAAAGAAGAGAGAAATGCACAGGAGAAAAGACCGGAAAAGCAGGAGGCAGAAACAGAGGGAAAGCAGGAGAAAAGACAGGAAAAGCAGGGGACAGAAGCAGAGGGAAAGCAGGAGAAAAGACAGGAAAAGCAGGGGACAGAAGCAGAGGGAAAGCAGGAGAAAAGACAGGAAAAGCAGGGGACAGAAGCAGAGGGAAGTACACAGGAGAAAAGACAGGAAAAGCAGGGGACAGAAGCAGAGGGAAGTACACAGGAGAAAAGACAGGAAAAGCAGGGGACAGAAGCAGAGGGAAGTACACAGGAGAAAAGACCGGAAAAGCAGGGGACAGAAACAGAGGGAAAGCAGGAGAAAAGACAGGAAAAGCAGGGGACAGAAGCAGAGGGAAAGCAGGAGAAAAGACAGGAAAAGCAGGGGACAGAAGCAGAGGGAAAGCAGGAGAAAAGACCGGAAAAGCAGGGGACAGAAACAGAGGGAAAGCAGGAGAAAAGACAGGAAAAGCAGGGGACAGAAGCAGAGGGAAAGCAGGAGAAAAGACAGGAAAAGCAGGGGACAGAAGCAGAGGGAAAGCAGGAGAAAAGACAGGAAAAGCAGGGGACAGAAGCAGAGGGAAGTACACAGGAGAAAAGACAGGAAAAGCAGGGGACAGAAGCAGAGGGAAGTACACAGGAGAAAAGACAGGAAAAGCAGGGGACAGAAGCAGAGGGAAAGCAGGAGATAAGACAGGAAAAGCAGGGGACAAAAGCAGAAGAAGGGCAGGAGGCAATAAGACAGAAAAGAGAAATAAAAGAGAGCAGACAGTAAGATGAGAGATGCACCGAAAAAGGTAATGGAGAAAGAAATCCTCAATGAAACAGGACAGCAGGTGGCAGAGGGAAACCTGAGGTTGAAAAAGAGGGAGTCACAACAGAAGGAGGAGCAGAAAAAAAGAACTGAAAGTGAGTCAGAGAGAAAAAGAGAGGAAGACGAACAGACAGTGAAAAAGACAACAGTCAGTGAGAATGAGAAGGAGGATGGCAATGAGAAGAATGGGCAGAATCTCGACAGTGAAATAGACTGACAAAAGAGGGAGATAGAGAAGTTAAAACTGTGTATATATGTGGACATTGTTTTATTTCTGACTGATTATTTTCTTTTGGGCCATTCCGTGTGAAATCAACAAATGCATTCCGCCTGACCCTCTTGGATTTTCTTCAAACTTTAGGTGCCTAATGCCATCATACCCATCAGCAATTGTGCAAAATATTAACCTTGTATCTACTTTACTTTCTGAGATATTGGCCCTTAAAAAACAGGGTCTTGATCAGGGAAAAATTCATTTTTTTAACTTTGTTAAGTTCTGTTGGCCATTACTTACACATACTTCATGTTAAAAAATTGAAAATTTCAGGCGTTGTTGCATACATGTAGACGTTCTGAATTGTCAAATATTTCAGCTTAGAGTAAGACAATTGCCAAGTTATGGATTCCTGAAAATGGTATGAACACAAAATGATGGCCACTTTTGATGACAATATTTCCACACTGAAGCATATGAGATCTCCGATAATTAAATATGTATCACTTCAGTAGTCATGTTTTATTGAACTGGAGGAATAATTCGGAAATAATTCAAACTTATTGATTTATGGCACTTCAAAATTGACAAAGATAATATTGGATCCAACTTTTAAGTGCATTTACAATTTTACTGGTAGAGTCAACCATAAAAACAAAAACATCAACTTAAAGAAAAGTTTCTAGACTCTGAATGCACCGAATTTCAAAGTGGTACCCAAAAGAAAAGTACATAAAATAGTCTGTCAAAGACAGCTTTCAAGGCATGGGGTGATTGATTTATTTCTGCCTTTCTAACCATGTTCTGTTTTGTTTATGTAGCCATGTGCTTTTGGTACCTTTGCCACAGTCCCTCCCCCTCACAGAACTAAGTCTCCACCCTTTACCCAATTCTAGCAGCACTGACATCAACTATCGACTCTAATAACAACAACAACATTATTTTTTATATACTACTACTACTACTACTACTACTACTACTAATACTACTACTACTACTACTACTACTACTACTACTACTAATAATAATAATAATAATAATAATAAAAATAAAATTATTATTATTGTTATTATTATTATTATTATTATTATTATTACTGATAATAGTAATAACCTCTTCTAGTACCCCAGGGGAAAGTGGAATAATGAGTGTATTTAGTTGTCTAAGGCAATTTCTTTAGAATTTATTTTCATTTTATTTTTATTTTATTTCCTCAATAAACATATGAGGAGTGGGATACAGATGTGGAAGATCTAAACGTTTGTGAGCACACTTGCTTTGATTTATATGGAAAGCATTTCATCAGTGAGTAAGTCAAACAGATGTAATAGGCCTAGTGTTCACAACTGCCAAGGAGGTCATGTTTTATTTGCCAGCGTGTGTATGTCTGTGTACAAGACAACTCAAAACTACACAAATTTGGATAATATTACTGGAACTGTTCACATTCAGTTTAGAGGACAATTGCATCAGATGATGCCTGGATGATCTGTGATCCAGCACACAAACTAGCAAGTATAAAATATATCTTCAACCCTTTACTCTAGAAGAAATCTGCACTTCTTGAGTACTCTTCTAGTTTAGAAGAGTAATTCTTTCATTGAATGCTCAGTTACTTTGTACTAGCAACAGTGCTATTACAAAGCATGACCTTAATGTTGTCAAGAATGTGACTAGTTTATTTTGATATACTTCTCTATCATGGTGGCTGAGATTCTAGCCTGAACCCAAGGGCCCCGCCCACAACCAACTCTTGTGCCCTTTGAAAAAAAGTCATTACCCATGAGCCCTAGCGCCTGCTGAGACTTTCTTTTTTTCATTTCCATTGTTAAATCATGTGCTACAATTTTAACGTTTAAGCCAAGGCCTATTACTTAGAAGCTAGAATGTGGGTACAGCGAGAATGTATGTCACAATGCATGTATTTTGAACTTAGTTACCCCGATTAAGTCAAGGGTTTCATTATGTATGTTGGTTTGTGCTTTGCAGTCAGGATAGTCAGGCATTGGTTCATTCTTATTACTTAAACTAACTAAGTTTAGTAACGGATTGAAAAAATGTTTTCCTGCTGACAACCATGATAATGGCAACTGGTTGGATGTGTATATCAAACATTGAAACTTAAATGTGTTCAGAAGTTGAGTTCCTATAGAATATATATATATATATAATCTGAACTTTCATAAGTATAACCTTGCAGATTTAGGGTTATTCTTTACCTAAAGTGCTCAGATTTAGAAATAATTTGAACAGGTGTCGCTTCCACTGACAATTGTAGTTATATCATTAATTTGGATTTGAATAGATTAAAATTATTAACATTGCTGATAAGTCAAGTCACTATACTAAACTGCAAAGGCAGTAATGCTACAAAAAGTTTCAAAATACTTTGATAAAATATCTACCATTTATTAATCATCTATCAATTAAACTATCTATCAATCAATTTGCAAATATTTGAAGAGATTGCAATGCTGGTCCTTTTAGGCCCGTGACAATAAATCTGAATTTTCTGTCACCTGCCGATTTATGCTCCATTTTAGTGATCAGTCATAAGAAGTCTAGTTTCTTACAATTATAAGCCATCTCATATTAATTCTCAGGATCACAGACTGCATTTCCTTTGAGCATATTAAAGTTACAGCTATACATTCAATGTATGGTAATGTGGTATTTGAAGTAGCCTATCTTTAGAGATTGTGCACATAAAAGCAATTTGTGATAATCCACCATGAAGCCGTGATGACCAGGAAACCAACAATAATCATGATCAACAATAGCAGGCAAAATGCTCATTAATAATAAAAAGAAGCCTTTAAAAGAAGAAACCTCATTGGCTAAACATACAAGGAATAGGCAGACACCAAACACCCAATGAAAAGCCTAATTGACGAATAAAGGGAGGGGCAGAACCTAGGCCCAGAAGCACATGGCTATGTGGGCAAAGTAGTCCATAGCAACCAAGGGACCAAATAAACAAACACACCTAGCAACGAAGGCAGAAAAACCAATCACCAAGACTGTGAAAGCCATCTTTGATATAGTAATTTATGTGGTTTGGCTAAAGGTACCATTTCAATATATTGAGCATTTGCGAAATAAAACATGGGCTTTGTGGTGGTAACTTTGATTTTAAGGTACACTCAACCAGTAATTTGGAAAATATGCTTAAACTATAGGTCTTAATTCATTTATATCATCTTTAATGTCTCAAAACTCAAAATCTGTTATTAATATCAAATATTTACCTACTTGAAGATAATGTACAATAACTTGTGTGAACTACATTGAAATACTAAAGATCTGATGTCATTCATGTACAAGATACAGTACTTTGAAATAGATAGTAAAAAATGAACATGTAATTTTTTTGCCATTTTCAGCAAAGCATTACTCAGCAAATGTGCTACAATGAAAGGTGTACTTCACAGTGTAAAGACACAAACTACTTTAGAATATGTCCTGAAAGTTTCATAAATGTAGCATGAAAACTCCAAGAGTAACGCTTTGTGGAACATGGATATTTTCTCAGAGCTCCACTTTCTTGACACACGACCCCCTTTTTTAAGACCCCATATCTCAACAACTATATAAGATACAATGGTAATATTTCACATAATAGGTCCTGGGTATGGTAACATTATTCACATAAAGTTTGAAGCAAATCAAAGATGGTCAGGCGGAATTTTTGTCTCAGATTTGTTGATTTGGCACGGAATGACCCTTTTATTTAGAAATGTATTGATTTGATATCATTGTACTTTTTTCTTATTTACAAAATTCTCTCAACTATATGTTTTTTTTTGTTTGTTTGTTTGTTTTGTTTTTTTGGTCATGCCCAATTTACTGTGCATGTTAACTAATAGTCATTGAACTGTTGAGGGTGAATGACATCTTATGTGGTTGGTCTCAACAGCATCTTTAAAAAAAATAAAATTAACACACTCTTTTAAGTGACTGATTTTGAAGCTCTGGGTATTGATTTATTTTACAACTTGTGAAATACTATAGGTAAAGAGTAGGTATGAATGGCATTACAAAAAGTATCTAGGGTTGACTTACAGTATAGAGTACTTACTGAGTAAGTATGCTGAAATAACACTTTAGAGGGATTTTTTTTTACTCAGTTTCTCATGTTGGAGGAGATGAAAATGACCCTCACTCCAACATTAGAGTAGCCTGACACGCCAGACTATATCATAAGAATGTATAGTCTGAAGACCACTGATAGACTGTGCCTCAATGGAGGGGCGGGTGATTGCGTTGTCTTTCAAACTGCCTCTCCACGTAATAGGCTAGCGTTCCGGCCAGTGGTACCAGCTGGTATATCAAACTTTTCCCGTAGCCCGTCGGTAACAAGGCAAAGACATATTTTTTTCAGAACGAAAGACTTCAGTGCACTTTCTTGTTTCACTTTAAAAGAAAATGACAAGTGCAATTCGTCTAAAACTAAAGCCAAAGACGAATCTCTACATACGGCTCTGGTTTGAGCAGGACTGTCGTCATCGTACAAAACCCGCCTTACGATTTCCTGTACACATACCCAGTGTTGGGCAGTAGCTAACTACAAGTAGCGAAGCTACTAGTTTAACTACATTTCTGAGTAGCTTGGCTGTAGTGTAGCTGTTTTTTGAATTTGATAGCTTTTCAGTAGTGTAGCTACTTTTTTGACCATGTAGTGTGGTAGCTTTCCCATTAGCTACATTTTCAGGGCATCAGTTCACAACAGCAAATCTTTCATCTAGGCCATGCACGGAGGATCAGTTCTTTACAGTACTGTGATGCATGCCTGACAGGTGCCATAATTAAAAAATGTGTCCACAATGAAAATCAATTGTGCCTTCTACCATGTGTCAATTTGATGTACCGGTAGTTTAATTAAAAAAAAAAATGTTTTACCCATAGAAAAGTAGGCTACATTTTGATAGAATTAGTTACCTCCGCCAAGGAGGTTATGTTTACGTCGGCGTGTGTGCCTCTGTGTGTCTGTCTGTCTCAGCATAACTCGAAAAGTACTGTATGGGTTTGGATGAAATTTTCGGACAACGTGTGTGTTGGGACAATTAAGAACTGATTCGATTTTAGTGGCGATCGGTGATCCAGAACACCTACAGTGACCACATTATCTTGGCAGAGGTCTGCGCTCTCTGAGCGCTTTTCTAGTTATTATTGTATGTCTGTTTGAGAGACCTGATAGTTTGATCACTTATACAATTGGTTGGATCACAGACTTTATTTATAATATATATATTTATAGTTTTTGTGTGTTAAAAAGTAGCTTCACAATAGTTAAGCTACTTCTGACATTTTTTCATAGCTTAGCTTGCTACATTTTGTCTTCTGGTAGCTATGGTGTAGTGAAGCTTCATATGATGTGGAGTAACTGGTAGCTAGCTTGCTACATTTACTGAGTAGCTTGCCCAACACTGCACATACCGCACTGTGATTGGTTATCCGCCGCCAGAGGAAGGATTACAACGGGTTTCTGTCAGGGGTCTCTAGAGGTTGCTCTAGACGTATCCGCTGTGCAAATTCAAATTTGCTACCACTAGGGGTACGTCTAGAGTCTAGGCTAACATTAGAGCACTTGAAGACAGGGATTCTCTTAAGAATCACTGTCCTGTCTTGTGAGCATCTGACTACTCTGAGTATGTTCAGTCAATTGTCGGAATAAGAAGTAATAATAATATAAAGGTAGGGTTATCAGAGAGATTTTTTTTACTCAGTTTCTCATTATCTCTCTCTCTCTCTCTCTCTCTCTCTCTCTCTCTCTCTCTCTCTCTCTCTCTCTCTCTCTCTCTCTCTCTGTTTGAATGTATTGTGGCCATGACTCAATAGTCAATTTCCCAGGCATTATGATCTTGTGTTTGTCACATTTGTCCTTAGTCACATTGTTAGTCTAGTTGGTGTTCAGGGTGCCTGTTGTCGCCCTTGCTCACATTGTTAGTCAAGCTCATGGTCTAGCTGGTGTTCAGGGTGCCTGTTGTTGCTGTTGGTGCTGCAGAGTTCTAAAATGGAGCAGGAGAAGAACAGTGACAAACTCTGTGTAGAAGTCTCTGTGGATGATGACAAAAGAAACATGTAAGTGCGCTCAATTATACAGTTTTTTACTTTTGGTGGGAGAGTTGTTTATTTGTTTGTTTTTTGGCCTCTGCTGTGCCCATTTATTTTGTACATGGGTACATATTAGTGTTGGCTACTCTGTGATGTAACCGCCTTTAGTGAATGGAAAAAAATTGATAGGCTACATTTGACAAGGTTTTAAACTTTCCTTAACAATGGAATTGACATGGATTGAAAAGGTTTTAAATTACAAAAGAGATAAATGTGATCTTCTTCCATTTAATCATTGAAGTTTCTAGGTGGTGGTGGTGGTGTCATGCACATTGTAAAGCACTTTGAGTGCCTTGAAAGGTGCTGTTATGTAGGCTAGTTTTGAAGTCTCCTATTTCACACCTCTTTTCTCTTTCCCTTCTTTTAAATCAGGGTTATCAAACATAAGGCCCGGGGGCCACATGTGTCCCTTTACATCATTCCATGCGGCCCGTTTCAAAAAGCTTGAAAAGAATTGTAGGCGTATGGCCTCTTTCAAATAGTTTTTGGGATGCGGTTTCCGCAGCACAATCCTTGTAAATCCCTATGAGGTGCATCAGACCTGCTTACCAACAGGAAAGGAATACAAAATTAAGTGTAGGCGCATTAGGACTGATGTGTCACTGTATGAGCATATTTTTTCACCCTTGTTTTTGGCCCAATGGTCTGTGTGGCCCTCAATAAAAATGAGTTTGACACCCCTGTTTTAAATCTTTACAGCCATGTTATCTCACAGTTTAATGATGACTGTTTCCCAATCATAACATCTCCTCTCCCTTATCTGCCTTCTGATTTTGTGCTGCCCTCACAGTGCTGACAAAAGCAGAACAATGCAGAGAGCTGCAGAGAGTGAGGATCAGTCAGACCATGGTAAATAAATATATAGTTTTACTGTAGAGTAGTTTGTGTTTATTTATTTATTTCTTTATTTGTTTGTTTGTTTATTTGTCTGTGCTCCAAGTCTATTTTGTTGTTGTTATTTATGACTAACTTTGTGGCCAAAATGTTGGGAATAGAGTTCAAATATTAATGTTTAGTGTGTGTGGCAATTCATATTTTAAGTTTATATTTAAGTTTCTGTCCAGTAGTTGAAAGTCACACTCATTGTAAGTCACCCTCATTCAGTTTTGCTGTGTGTCTCTAAAGGTGCTGGTGGCAGGTGGTGTACGTGGAAAGTGACGGCCATCGTCTTCATCTCCCTCACCGTCCTGCTCTTCATCACCGTCCTCACCACAGGAGGGATCTGGATCAGAGGTCAGAGGTCAATCACTCTAGACTTCCTCAGAGGTCAAAGGTCATATTGCAGGCTGCATAATCACCACTAGAGATGTATGATAGGCTAGTGATCACTCACTGGAACGCTACAAATGAGTTACTCAGAGTAAAGTAGATCCACACATGGGCCTACAGTATAGCAGATGAGCCTATTTCACAGCAGCCATTTTTCAAAGAGGTCACAGGCTAAGCACCCATTCTGTGTTTGGGGTTAGAAATGTGTCAGACATGTCTGACACCACTGTTGAGACTGTGGAGTATGTCCAAGGGCCTGCAGTGCAACACAGCAAAGACAAAGGCATTATTGTTGTTGACAAGCAGTGATAAGAAATGGCAGTATGGTCATTATGGGCTGTGTGTGTGTGTGTGTGTGTGTGTGTGTGTGTGTGTGTGTGTGTGTGTGTGTGTGTGTGTGTGTTGCGTGTGTCAAAAGTGAGTGAGGGCATTGACATGCAGTCGTAAAATATGCTGAGAACAGTAACGGTATGTAGCATTCTTTGGCATGCAAATAAGATCAGTATGACAGAGAGAAAGTCAGTCTCCCTTATATACTCCCCCGCCCCCTCTCTCTCTCTCTCTGTCTCTCTCTCTATCTCTCTCTCTCTCTCTCTCTGTCTCTGTGTGTGTTGTTTGTGTGTGTGTGTGTGTGTGTGTGTGTGTGTGTGTGTGTGTGTGTGTGTGTGTGTGTATGCATGCACACATCTGGTGTTGCAATCACTGTTTATTCCATTGTTTCCCTTCCTGTTCCACACAGAGCCTAACAACCTGGCCGTCTCCCAGACAACCTCCATGGAAGGAGCCAAACAACCCCAAGCAGATGAGGAGCAGAAACGAGTGGAGTGGGAACGACAGATCAGAGCAGAAGAAGAGAGGAAGAGAGAAGAGAGAGAACGAGAGATCAGAGAAGAGGAGAAGAAGAGAGTAGAGAGAGAACGAGTAATCATGGCAGAAGAAGAGAAGAAAAGAGAGGAGCGAGAACGAGAGATCAGGGCAGAGGAAGAGAAGAAAAGAAAAGAGATAGAGCAAGAGATCAGAGAAGAGGAGGAGAAGAAGAGGCAAGAACTGCGTCAGGAGGAGGAGGAGAAGAGAAAGGCGGTGGAGAGATTATTGGGGGAGAGGGATCGCAGATTACAGGAGATGAGGGCTCAGTGTAACAGCGCTCAGATTATCAGCGTCAACTACACTGGATTAGGAGTTGTACTGCCACTGCTCATGCTCATCAACTGCTTCACTAAGGTTTACTGAAAGAAACCTTCATTTTAAATATATTATGTTTGTTAGAGTAAGTGTGAGTTAAACTGATCTTTTCCACTAATATTTAAATACGTAAAGGTCAGTGTAAGTGTACTGATATGTATGTTACTGTTTGTTAGAGAAAAAATGTGTCAGTTAAACTGACCATTTTTCCTTAAAAGTTAAATTTTAGTGTACTGATATTATTATTGTTTTATTATTGTTGTTGTTGTTTGTTAACACCCAGATTTATGTCCTGAATAAGCTGCTGCTTTTGTGAATAAACTAATAAATGGAATGAGAACTGATTATGTTGGGGCTGGCTGTTTGAGAATCAGTGTACAGGTCCTGCCTGGCATTTAGATAGTTATGTGTAAACAATTAATCTGTTGACAGTGAGATAATCCTGGGTCATCTGCAATTTACTTTTCCCGTCTTCTAAAGAAGCTAATCATATTTCCTCCATTGAGACCCCTGCTGGTCAAAACTGACCTTACATTTCTCTTTCTCTCTCTTAAATTATATTAACTTTTTCCCTTTCCTTAACATTATTATGTTTATTCATGTATTTATCTGATCCATCTGATCATCACATTTTAAGTAAGATATGCAAGAGTATTTATTCACATATGGTTTGACGTTAGCTCAGTGCAACTGTTTAGACATACAAAAGGCACATTCTGAGTCGAGTTAACAGAGATCTCTGGTAATCGTATCTTCCTGCTCTGCACATATATGACATAATTTGGGAAAAGCCCCTAACTGGGACTGAGTAAACAAAAAGGAACTTTATATAGGCAGCCTTGTCATGAGTGACAGAAGGGAAAGTGATTCAGCTACACAAACAGAAAATGCACAGAGAACTAGACACCCATTCATTTTCTCTGGAAAACACATAAGACAAAATCTATCATTAGAAATAATAGAAACATATCCAACTGAACTATTACAACTGCCATATCTTACTTTTTACATGTAGCCTGGTTATTTCTCATAACAACCAGCAGGGGGAGCAAAGTGAATCCTAAACTAACATGCAGTGGCCTGCTCCCCGTTTCAGAGGAAATGAAAGTGATTCTTAGTAGAGAGAGTGACCCACAGTGGAGCACTAAAAATCAACAGTCCTCCAGAGTCACTCTTCAGTACTGGTTGTCTCTGACTACACTCTGTAAGTAAAATCTATATTTTTGACTGAATAAGAAGCAAACTAATAGTGCAGTGCTTGTCTCCTAGGACAGGATTTCTTGGAGATAATGATATAGTAATGTTTTGTTTGTTTGTGTTTCTTACTGTTTGTCTACCTGTCTCTCTTTCTCTCTGTCCCTCCTCCTCTCTTGTTTTCTTTCCTCTGCTCCCTGTAATTAAAATCTATTTTGAAAAAAATTAGAAAAAAAATAATAGAGTAGTGCTTGTCTCCTAGGACAGGACTTCAGTTAGGCATGATATCTAAATAACATAGGAATGGGGTTCTTGTCAGATTTTTTCACCGTTTATGATATCTATCTGTGTCTAATTCTCTCTCCCTCCTCCTCTCTTGTTTTCTTTCCTCTGCTCACTCTATCTGTCTCTGTTTATGTTGTGACCGTGGCCCTGCCAATGGTTTATATTCCCACATAATCTTGTATGGATCTTTTGTTAGTCACATTTGCTCTTGCTGTGGTCTGGCTGATGCATTGTGTATGTGATACTGGCTATGTGGATGATATGTGCTGAGTACTAGAATAGAGTATAAGTGTGAAAATGTTTTAAAGGGGATGATGCCAAGAGGAAGATGTAGGTGTCTTATAACATTAAGATACTTTGTATAATGACATCATTAACTCCCAGACCTCAATCTCTCTGTCTTTACTGAGGTGTAGTCTAGGCTACTGACGCCATCTGACCTATTATGGGCATGAAAGGAGAGAGGTCGCAGATGGCAGACACAGGCAGACACAGACAGAACTGCTGATAAATTGAGGGCCTAGAGTGCCGTGCACATACTGACAACTATTCTAAGACAGCTAAAGCACCCAGTTGAAATTGTATTTACTTTTATGGTTGGTTTGAGGAAATAATGCATGCTGTAACACTCAAATGCAAAGCACATAGTGTTTAACACACACACACACACACACACACACACACACACACACACACACACACACACACACACACACACACACACACACACACACACACACACACAAACTGATTTGTTATTCAAACTCAATCCTCTATACTGATTTCATCTTGCAGGAAGAATCAAACCCGGATTGAGAGAATCTCCATTGGATCAGTAGGCCTATACCATGTCTGTTGAGGAAGGTAAGCAATATTCTCTTGTGCCTAAAAGAGGTGCACTTTATTATGTCAAGTATATAGTATATAGTATGTACAGTATATACAGTAGTAGTACATACAGTAGGCTATATTTTGTATTTATCTTATATGCACTTTAAGTGCGCTTCATTTGTGTGGTTGAAAATATTCATTCCGCTACCAGATTCTCTTCTTTGACTTACAAGGAAGTATTCAAAGTACCTAATTTGGCTGCCATGCACTTTGCATGGTGGGTGTAATGTTGTAGTGTATGTGGAAAAAGTTCACAAACGTTCAGTATTATTAAGTAATATTATTATTATTATGTACCACAAGTTCTTGCTGTAATACAAGACAATGCCTTAGATTATAGTGTGCTAGAAAAATGTCTGAAATTGTATGCATTTCAATACTAGTACATACTTATTTCAAACCCTAATTTCACTTTTGCAAAGTGCACTTTTTTTGTACTTCAGGAGGAGTGACCCTCAGGAAACAATAGCTTTTTTTTCTGAGCGGATGATGCCATTACATCATCGTCTGAACATAAAATCTAGAAACTTCAGTATTATTAAGTAATGTTGTTATTATTATGTACCACAAGTTCTTGCTGTAATACAAGACAATGCCTTAGATTATAGTGTGCTAGAAAAATGTCTGAAATTGTATGCATTTCAATACATACTTATTTCAAACCCTAATTTCACTTTTGCAAAGTGCACTTTTTTTGTACTTCAGGAGTGACCCTCAGGAAACAATAGCGTTTTTTTCTGAGCGGATGATGCCATTACATCATCATCTGAACATAAACTCTAGAAACTGACAGTATGTTTCTATCACAGGCGGATTCTGTAAGCAAGTTGGAGGCAAAGGCTGTCCCTACTCTTTTATTCACAATCTCTCCATGTCTTGTGTGAACATGAGGAACAACAAAAGATACACTCGCTTGGAGCAATTTGTGGGGAAACGTTGGGGTGAGTTTTCCTTTTGTTTTGTTTTTTTACTTTTGTTTAAATAAAACATAGTGGATTCAACATTAGTGGGGACACAACAAACCTGAACAGATCCCTCCTCTCCTGTAATTTTGACGAGTTCAGATGCAAGTGACTTTAAGTACCATTGCAATTGATTTATGGAAGTATATTTATATCATAAACTGTATTATTAAAGAGAAATCTAGCATTAATACTTTAAATGTTTAAGAAAGTGTTCATTTTGGGAATCTGGCTTTGGACCAGCTGGTAGGCCTACTGTCACCACTCTGGGATTTAGTGACCAGTTGTCAATCTGTGTGATATTTTCAACCAACATTATTTTTGTGTGTTGTGTTTAAAACATGTTGAACCCATTTTACTGTAATCGTTTGTTTACCCAGACTTTTTTCTTTGATATTCAAAATGATTGGTAGCAATTCAACAACTGACCACCCCAAAATTATGCCTGTAAAAACGTGAAAATAACCTATAACCTAAAATGACCTACCAAGCCTATTATTTGGAGATTTGATTAAATTTGCTCATTAAATATTGATCTACATATTTGTAACACAACGTTGTTTCTCTGGCAGGTTCCATTAGAGTGGTCCTGGGAATTCTACTCCTTGTGCTGTCCATTGCAGTGTTCGCCCTCATGATTACTGGATGGAGCATGTTTGCAGGTATATATGTGTTCTCTATCAGAGGGTCAAATCACAGCCTGTTGGTCTGTTGGTTAGACCAGTGTTTCTCAAACTGTGGGGCGGGCCCCACTAGTGGGGCGCAGACACATGACAGGTGGGGCACGAGACATCTCTTTGCCCCCCTAATTCACAGTTATTCATCAGATAAGCACATTTGACAGTAAATTGAGCTTTCCAACTGTGTTATTTGCTACTTGGTGTGATGAGGGGTTTGAGAGAAATTTGGCTTTGAATTAGTAAAATAAAAATTCTAACATTGACAAAAATCTTATACTGGCAAAGTATTTCTCACAGAGATATTATGCGCAAATTGAGCCTTCCAGGTGGGGCGTGAAAATTCTCTGCCTTCTAAAGTGGGGAATGATAGAAAAAGTTTGAGAACCACTGGGTTAGACTGACTATTTCTACAAATCTGGGATTCACTAATGCTGGGTAAAAAAAAAAAAAAAAATGGCGGGTAAGCCCTGATCATTTACCGGCCAAAAAATATTTCTACCGGCCACTGAAAAAAAAATTTGTGTGCTTTTTAGAACAACTTTACTTTTCTCTCAGGTGTCTCTGTAACATAAGCCATAATACACCCAAGTGAATAATGTATTTTATAGCAGATGGTTATCTAAACTCAACGCTCATTCCATTTCACATTAATGACGAAAGTCATATTTCAGTTGTCTGACAGTGGCAGGTAGCTTGGTTTTTGTTACTAGCCGAACCAAATTTTTACCCGCATTTGGCCGGTGCTAATTTTAAACCCTGCACACACACTATTTCCTCAAATATGGGATTCATATACAAACACATTTCTTCATGAGAATTGTTGTTGGTGGATAAGGAACAGCTTCTTAGTGTGTGAGTGTGTGTGTGTGTGTGTGTGTTTACATGTATGCATTTAGCAGATGCTTTTATCCAAAGCGATTTACATTTGTCAACTATCAAGTTCAGGGCAAGTCTCCCCTAGAGGGGCTTATATTAGGGTTAAGTGCCTTATTGCTCAAGGGCACAACGATGCAGCTGGGATTGGACCCCACAACTTGCAGACTACTAGCCCACTAGAGTCGGGGTCTTTAACCATTGTGCTGCCACCGTCCCGTGTGTGTGTGTGTGTGTGTGTGTGTGCGTGCGTGCGTGCGTGCGTGCGTGTCTGTGGCTGTGTGGCTGTGTGTGCACGCGTGTGCGTGTATGTATAATCATTGTAACCCTAACACACACACACACACACACACACACACACACACACACACACACACACACACACACACACACAC
>JAODXP020006571.1:42500-59789 GCA_027497455.2 Sardinella longiceps
GATTTTTGAATTTTAGAAAAAATAACAACTACATTTACACAAGCCACACAAGCCATTTTGCAGGCCAAAGAATGTTAATGATAGCGATAGTAGATGATAGTGTCTTTTGGATAAGCAAATAATGCATCATGTTTTTTTTTTTTTATTTTTGATTGAAACGCTGCCTATATGTTATTATGCTTATATTTTGCAATCATGGTCTCTTTCCCTGCATCTTACCAGTCCTTTGTTTCTTTGACATGCAAAATCAGTATGACAGGGACAGAATCAGTCACTCTGTTACAACTCCCCACTTCTTTCTGTGTGTGTGTGTGTGTGTGTGTGTGTGTGTGTGTGTGTGTGCTGAATGTGGTGTTGCAATCATTGTTTATTTTCTCCCGTCTTGTTCCAGAGTCTGACGACATGGCCGTCTCCCAGAAAACCTCCATTGAAGGAGCCAAACAACGACAAGCAGATGAGGAGCAGAAACGAGTGCAGTGGGAACGACAGATCAGAGAAGAAGAAGAGAGGAAGAGAGAAGAGAGAGAACGAGAGATCAGAGAAGAGGAGAAGAAAAAGAGACTAGAGAGGGAAGGAGAGATCAGAGAAGAGGAAGAGAAGAAGAGAATAGAGAGAGAACGAGAGATCAGGGCAGAGGAGGAGAAGAAGAGAGAGGATAGTGAACGAGAGATCAGAGAAGAGATGGAGAGGAAGAGAGAGGAGAGAGAGCAAGAGATCAGGTCAGAAGAAGAACAAAAGAGAATAGAGAGAGAGCGAGTGATCAGAGAAGAGGAGGAGCAGAAGAGGGTGAACTTAGAGCAGCAAATCCGTCAGGAGGAGGAAGAGAAGAGAGAAGCGCTGGTGAGGATGTTGAGGGAGAGGGAACGCAGATTAGAGGAGATGAGGGCTCAGTGTAACGGTGGCGAGATTATCAGCATTGGTTCCACTGGATTAGCAGTTATGCTGCCACTAATGTTGCTGATCAACTGCCTCATACAGTAACAGACCTGATAGTGTTCAGGCGTCGTGCCTAATGTCAGGTGTACCAGCATCACTGTAAGGAAAGAAAAGTTTGCCTGGAGATATAAATAGGTGGGACTAAAGTAGGATTAAACAAAAATGTTAACCTTTTCGTCCCATTGTACTCTTACGTAAATTGCCTCAAAGTGATGAGGATTGATAAATGACATGTTCTGAGTTAAATGTGCTTCCATGCACAGCCATCACTGACGAGGTTCTATTAGCTGAAGAAATGTGCCCATAACCAAGTAATGTTCTAAAACAAGCATTTTTTTTTTTTTTTTGGCAAGCATAACAACCCCAATCAGGTTTTACACACTCAATGTCACTGCCCTCCCAAGTCCCAAACCAATTCTGAGCCACTATTTACAACATTTGTTTGTCAATAAATATTTTCTACATGTCCTCAGAGTTTATGTTTAAACATGTTAAATATGATTATTGTTTATGGTCTGTTTTATTTTTGTTGATTTGGTTTTGGATTTGCTCTGCTTAGGTAACTAAAAGTTTGTTTACTTCCTCACTGTAGTACTCAAGTCTGCTCAAGCTGCATGGTTCTTATGCACCCCCTAGTGTCCATGACAATAATTGTCACTCATTCAGGCTAATGGCATCATGGTCTGTCTCTACTAACAAAACAAACAAACAAACAAACATAATATGAATAAATTATTTCAATATAAATATTGAAATAATTTAACAGCTGCAGGAAGTGTCAGGGTGTCATCCCTGTACACTGCCCTGCCACCAGGAGATGTTCGGGGCTAAGGGGTGAAATATCAATGACAGGTGGTACCCATGACCCTGCAGGAAACAAGGCACCGGTGGAAGTGTTGCATGCCCATGGCAAAGCAGGCAAACAGCTGCCTGTATATAAAAATTAAATACACTGAAAAACAATCAAATAAAAATAAACAAATACATGACTAATGAATAATATTGCTCGACTAGTTAATCTACCTGAGAAGAAAGCCTTTTGGGTTCAACTGCATTCCGAAGAATCTATTTCTATGAGTCATGAATAAAACCTCTTCCCATTAGCGTCTTCTCAAAATAGTTTCCCACAGTCAGAATGACAAAGCCAACGGCTCATTTTGATTTTTATATAAAGGGCAATGCATAACACAATCACATACTACAACAACTCGTTCAATTAACTGAATTAAGTAATACTTATTCATCTATGCACAACATGAAAGTGACCACAGTGGTCATGTATCAGTTGCCGTTGGAAAATTCTAGAAGGGCTGTGTAGTTCTGAGTACACCCATTTTGGCAGTAGAGCAGATCATGTGACAATGACGTCACTCCAGAAGTTTCAAAAGTTTGGCGTTGGCACCAGAGAGGTCTTTCCTTTACATGCCTGATATCTGTGTGCACCGGGACTGTGTGCGTCCATGAATAAGTAAATTTATAATATTTTGTAGTGTTTATTTATGCTCCATGCTTGTAAAGTCATGCAAAGGAAGCAAGCTGTAGGAATTACACTAAGCCTGAAGCAGACTTGGGGAAGGTAAGTGAATTGTGTTGTCCCAATATATTAGTCTTCTGGGAGTTTATAGATTTTATTATTTTACTGTTATTTCCACACATAATCAGAGATTTGTCCGTAAATACTGTTTAGATAACAAACTACCAAAGTAAATGACATGTATGGGGTTAAGTGTTCTAGGCATTGGCATTGTGGTAGCCTAACTATTTTAATGGCAGCAACTATTTCAAATGACTTCTTAATCTAAATCTATATATGAAGAAATCATACTGCACTTTGTTTGTTTGTTTTTTAGTTAAAAATTCACTTAAACTTAAGGTACTGTGTAAGAAAACAATCTGAAGGCTATACCTGGTATGATGCTTTTGGAATAACCGCCTCTGAGGTTTTCTGACACACATGAATGAACAGACAGGGTGGGGGCAATTTTTCACCAAGTTCAATACGCTTGTGTCAAAAGTGCTTATTTCACTTATCACTCTGTTGCTGCACTAAAATATTTAGTCAAAGATCTAAAACAAATGAAAACAATTTGAAAACAAATGAAAAAAACAAACAAATGTCCATGTTTAAAATTACAGTAAAGGAGAAATCTGGTTTGATTTTGTCTGAAAATATGCTAAAACATGAAGTACAAACTTTTGTTAAATAGTCTACCTCCATATGACCTTAGTATTCAGAAATTCATCGCTATTAGTCCATTAGCTATGGACACTGGCAGGCTAACAATTCAAGTAGCCGAGGCATAATGATAGCATGGTACTTTATCTAGATACTAAATACTAGGTACTGTGTGTGTAAATAGATATAGAAATAAACTACCAGTACACTTTCAAAATTCTCAATGCCTCGTTTTAAATGTCAGCACTCCTGATGGTCCCGATAGTACTATCTTACCCTCCCCACCGAACTGCACTGTTCATACCCTAAAGGTCTGATTATACTCTTCATATGACTACATGACCTTCAAATTAATTTAGAGATGGCACCCAAATGAATTAGGTTTGATAAAAATGATACAGTTGCTAAAAACGATACAGCGGTTATAGTGTTGCTTTGATATGAGCACTGATATGAATTATTTTATTTTATATTAGACCTACTTTACAGGCCCACTGTTATACTTTGAAACAGGAAGAACTGGTTTTCTAAATGGTTGCAGTGACTAGGTCCATATAGACTGCAACTGTAAGCGAAGCTCGTCATCATTTGAATATTGGTAACGCCCTGAATACGCCTTGTTTTTTCCCTCTAACATTTCCTGGTTTTACATCTGATTACAGATTTTGAGGTAAACATGGATGTTGACACAGTGAATATGTTGCCCCCTCAAAGAAATGGAGCCAATAAGAATGTGAAAGAATGTGAGCCTCAAATATTTCATCATATTTTATTTTGAGTGTGGCTCTGAAAGTGTCAATGAAAATGTGTCAAATACAAATTGTACTTTATGAGAGTACTACTTTACTTTATTCAATTAATGTTATGAGAAATCAGGTGTTGGCTCATGTTGACTTGTTGAAGAAGTAAAGTTATGGATTGACTCATAAGCAATTTAATAAAATGAGCCTGAATGGAGATCCTGAAAGCTGCAATTGGTAAATACAGTTTTGAATATTTTTTAATAATTTTTCCTCTCTCTATCAGGTTCCTGGGAAAGCATCAGCTGGAAAACAATTGCCATAGTTTTGCTGGTGTTTTCGATAATAACCACCTTCCCCACTGTAATAGGATGGACAAAGTGGAATGGTAATTCAATTGCTATATGTGGTTATGCCATTCTGACATTACATGTAGTAAAGTACCCTTTAGAAGTAATTTTCATTTTATTTATTTTAGTGTTTCTTTGATGTGGACAAAGCAATTATTTTGGGCAAAACCAGATTTGGATTTAAACGTTTTAGCACTAATTAGCACCAATTAACACAAACTTCATAGTGTAATTTGTTTACATAGTAGATTTAAACACCAAAGTCAGTAGTTAATCCTAAGGAATAAAAAAAAAATGGATATTAAAAAAAAGTGAAGCAAATATCAAACAAATACATATAAGAGTAGTTTCTAATATTGGCTAAGTAAGTTCAGTTTTTTGCCTGCCATTCTATAGACGTTGGTAATGTTCCACATGCATAGCTTGTCTAGCATCCGGGGTGTGTGTGTGTGTGTGTGTGTGTGTGTGTGTGTGTGTGTGTGTGTGTGTGTGTGTGTGTGCGTGTCTACACATAGAGTACACTAACAATCTCCTCTTTTCACATCCACAGAATGCAAGAGTGACTCTGCATTACTAAAGAAGAAGATTGTTGATATTGAGGGGATGAATGACAATCTGACTAGACACATAGATGATCTAGAGACTGAGCTAGGAGTTTGTAAGAGGGAGTTTATTGACACCATAAAAAACATGACGGCAACACAGAAAGAGCTATATGACGCCAGGAAAGAATCTGCAGAAAAAGATAAGATGATTAAAAACCTTACTGACATCATTAAAACAAAAGACGATAGAGTACAAGACCTGAACAAAACTCTGGTAAAGACACAGACAAAGCTGAGGGATTGTAAAATTGAGTCTGGAGCAAAGGACAAACAGATTCAAAAGCTTAATGACATCATACAAAATATGACAGCTTCACAGATCATTTTAAATGACACCATTAACACAAAAGATAGAGCAGAAAACCTGACGGTGACTTTAGTAAAGACAGAGGCAGAGCTGAAGCATTGTAAGAATGAGTCCGCAGCAAAGGACAAACAGGTAGAAAACTTTAATGACACCATACAAAATATGACAGCTACAGCTAAACTGCTAAATGACATCATTAACACAAAAGAAGATAAAGCAGAAAACCTGACTGCAAAGCTAAATAAAACAGAGGCAGAGCTGAAGTATTGTAAGGAGTCCCCAGCAAATAACAAACAGGCTGAAAACTGTGATGACCCCACACAAAATATGGGGGATATATTGAAATTATTTGAAAATGCAAGTGATTGGATTGAATTTGGAATTGGAATTGGAATTGGAATTTGTACTACAATTGCAATTGGATTAATATGTTACTGTGCATGTAAAAAGGATCATGGGTACCGTCCATTAGCTCCTCCGATTGATTACTGAAAAAGAAAGTACTGAGCCCTAAAGGTCATGTACATGTACTACATGTTTCTATCTGACTTGCGAAAAGTTTCCTCAGTCGACCTTCCCAAACCACACTTCATGACTCAGAATAAATCATTTGCGTTGTAGAAAAATCCTCTACTGGTTATGTATTTCCCCTAGCCTGACACGCCAGACTACGTAAGAAAGTATAGTCTGAAGACCACTGATAGACTGTGCCTCAATGGAGGGACGGGTGATTGCGTTGTTTTTCAAACTGCCTCTCCACGTAATAGGCTAGCGTTCCGGCCAGTGCTACCAGCTGGTATATCAAACTTTTCCCGTAGCCCGTCTGTAACACGGCAAAGACATCTTTTTCAGAACGAAAAACTTCAGTGCGTTTCACTTTCAAAGAAAATGACAAGTGCAATTCGTCCAAAACTAAAGCCAAAGACAATTCTGCTCTGGTTTGAGCAGGGCTGTCGTCATCGTACAAAGCCCGCCTTACGATTTCCTGTACACATACCGCGCTGTGATTGGTTATCCACCGCCAGAGTCAGGATACAATGGGTTTCTATCAGTGGCCTCTAGACGTATCCGCTGTGCAAATTCAAATTTGCTACCGCAAGGGGTACATCTACAGTTCTAGGCTATATTTCCCCTCAATGTTGTGCACAACAATATAAATGGCTGTAAATATATATATTTTTGTGGTTATTTTGATTTGAGTTTTTGAAAACAAAAGGCTCTCCAACATACATAACTCTAGATTTCGGGAAAACTGTTTGACTTATTTGGAATTCCCCATGTACAGTACTCTAGCCTATCACAATACGCCCTATACAACAAGTCTTTTAGTGGTGTTAAGTTTTGGTATTGCACTTTATCTATTTTATTTTAGGCTATTTGTGATAATTTATATGTCTACAATCAGAGGTGGACTGGCAATATGGCACACAGGGCAAATGCCTGGTGGGCCGACACACTATTTGGGCCGACGGCCCTGACATTCTCACTGTAACTGTAATAGGCTTATTTTCTAATGGTCTGACCAGTATGGTGGGCTGGTCTTGTTCGAAATCCCAGGGCCGTTTTTTTGTCCCAGTCCGCCCCTGTCTACAATGCAACTGACTTTCAAATCATATTGGAGGCGGGGATCAGATTATCAACAGCAGAATTCATTTCCACTGGATTGGGAGTTTTATGGTCTTTATGGTAATTTGACTTGACTCATAGTGTAAGCGTTTGCTGTCATTTACATTAATTAATTTATGTTATATGCTATGTGCTAATCCACTATACTATACAAATTCTATTGTGTATACTACTACATGAACATGTTCCTTAAACATCAGTGTCTAAGAGTATATGTATGGATTGTATACTGTTGTTGTGTAATGTTTTTCATAGTTGTTGGGTTTGATGCCATATTTTAGACGGGACATCTGTTTGTAAATAATCATACTCATGTTGCTAGTTGTTGTCAAGTTGCATGTTGCTACTTAATCAAATAAAAACAAAAGTTTAAAAGTGACATCCCATTGTGTAAGCCTTTTTTTGCATGCAACATGGTCTGACATTTCTAATGTAATTTCTAATGTAACTTAATTTATTTCTCAAAGGTCATATTGGATTGTAATGGTCCCCTCAATACCTCTGTAAATGTAGTCAAGTTAGACACTAAGGACATGACACACACACACACACACACACACACACACACACACACATGGAGGAGATGAGCGTAACAGCGGCAAGATTATCAGCATCAGCTACACTGGATAAGGAGTTGTACTGCCACTGCTGTTGCTGATCAACTGCCTCATACAATAACAGATCTGATAGTGTTCAGGCATCGTGCCTGATTTCAGACATAAAAGGAACAAAAAAGTTTGCCCAGAGATATAAAGAGGTACGATTAAAGTAGGATTAAACTAAAACCTAAACCTTCTCTTCTCATTGTACCGTTATATACATAGCTTGAAAGTGATGAGAACTAAATGACATGTTCTGAGTAAAACGTGCCTCTTGCCGATAGAGTGTTTTCAAAAGATTCTTCCCACGGTTAAAACAGCTTATTTGATTTTTATTTGAGGAGCAATGCAGTACAACCATTTACAACAATATACAACATACTTCATTGTTATACCGGTTATGAATGCAAATCAGTTTTAAGTAACACACTGCTCACATGTTCAGGCCAGGGAGGAGAATCAGGGGCAGACTATCAGGATTAGGGAGGAGCATATTTTCACTGACTCACTCACGTCCAAAACATTATTAAAATCTCTCTCTCTCTCTCTCTCTCTCTCTCTCTCTCTCTCTCTCTCTCTCTCTCTCTCTCTCTCTCTCTCTACACACACACACACACACACACACACACACACACACACACACACACAGACACAGACACACATATCTTCTTGTATGTCTGGTTTATTTTACCTTATCTTCCCCTCTGTGAATAAAAACTCAGCAACACCAATGCCACATGAAAAATACTGACGAATAAAACTGACAAGAAAGAGAGACACTGTAGATATATATACTATTTATCAAATAAAACACAAGGACAGTATAATAGACAATCATATATAACAGAAAGTCACACGCACCACACACACAGCAGATTCACATTGCATCACCTGGGCCTAGACACAAACACACACACACGCACACACACACACACACGCACACACACACACACACACACACACACACACACACACACACACACACACACACACACACACACTGTGCTTACAGGAATCTCATCATATGACCCATTCCCTGTTTTCTCTGAGGAATGTTAGAACCGAAACTCCATAGATCATAGATATAATCAAAGATAAAACACATACTTGTGAAAGGTAAGAGAGTAAGGACTACATTTGTTGAAGTGGTGCCTCCCAAATGGCTTGTCCAAGGATAATTTCTAAATACAGTGAGTTACTTTATGAACCTAGAGCTGAGTTAATGCAAGTTTGAATGCCTGTAAAAGGGAGCATAAGTTAAAACTGTCTTACCATTTGTTGAAATTAGATAAATGACATGATAGTTGAAATGGGTACAGTTTTAATATGATTCAGTGTTAGTAATTATAATTTTTGAGATAGAGATCAAAATGTGTTTGGCACAGAGACAGAAAAGGTGAAAGTAAACATTAGAAATAGTCTCAGTTGACAGTAATGTTTCAAGGTATTTAATACTGTTTGTTTGTTTTTGTTTTGGTTTATTTTGACAACACACACCAATTGCACATACATATGGCATGGTATTACTGTAATATGGCTCACTTACTTCCCAATGTAACCGCAAATTGTTTAGGATGTTATGTGAAAAGCCTCCCGACAGACTTACCCTTGGGCTGGAGCGTGAAGTCAGGTCTTGCCAGTTCCTGTGACTATTGGATTATTGTGGCAGATAACTGTTTGGTTTTGACATTGCTGTTTCTTGATAAATCTATTTTTTCACCCAGATGTCATAAAGAAAATCATCGTTTTTTTCACTGTCGTCATCATCACATTGGCATGGATGCTACCTGGTAATCATTACATTATCATAATACATACAGCTCCATGAAAAGTCAAATATTGTCTGCCAATTATATGTCTAAATACAGTCTTGATAGGCTAGTAGACAAAATATCTAAAGTCGAAAACATTTTTTTTATGTTGTGTGTGTGTGTGCACGACTGTGAACAGCCACCTCTGAAGACTATGAGATCAAATGCTCTGAAAGAGAGATGAAGATCAAAGAGGAAGGGAAGAAAGCCTTGGACAAACTAAATAATCTCTATGAGGAGACCAAAAAGACCCTTGACAAATCAGTAAAAGAAGGAGAGAAAAAACTAAGGGAAGCCATCAAGGATGTACAACAAAAGGAAGAAAATAAGAGAATCAAATGGGAGAAATACCTCAGAGAAAAAGCAGACAGAATGCTAAATGCAACCGTAAATCAGATGAGAAAAAAGATAGAAGAAATCTTGAGTGCAAAAGAAAAAGAGATGTTACAGCAAGAGGAGGAGCTGAAGAGAACAGAAAGAGTAAACTGTGCCAAGAAGTTAAGAGAGCGAGAAAATGACTTCAGATGGGAGGAAGAGAAAAAGACTGGAGAAGATTGGAGAGATGAGAGAGGCAGAGAGTTTAAAGCTAATACAGGCTATAAAGAGAATGAGAGAAGAGGAGGAGGAGAGGATAAAGGATTTCCAGAATGTAATTGTCAGACAACAACAAGAAATAGAAAAATGTATAAAGGAAAGTAGGCCTCAATATAGTATAACATATACTGCCATTGCCACTGGTGCAGCAGGTATGATAATAGGTATGATAATAGGCTGTTTATGCAAATGCTATATGATGAAGGATCACAAAAACTGTAGCTACCAAGGAGTTATGAAGCATTGAAAGAGAAAAACACAAAATAGTGTAACAGATAACAAGGTGGTGGAAATCAAGCGAAAATAAAGAAGTTATCTTAAAGGTTATTATCACAGAAACAGCAGTTTGAAGTTCTTTTTTTCTTTTCAATGAACTTTGATTGTCTAAATGACTCACTTCTACATTCTTAATTTTTTATGGCCATATCTTTCACTTAAGATTTTCTTAGCTACTTGTCTAGTAGGCTAACCTTTTAATTTTTACATCTTTGCCTTTTTCTTTTCAATTGTCTGTATTATCAATTCAACTTTTTAGCAACTCTTTATATGCACTGGTATTGTGAAAAGTGACATCATAGGTTCATGTAATTAGATCCAAGCTATTACTGGACATAGACACCATTTTTCACCAAATATCACATTTTTGGACATAAAATTTGTCTCATTTCTTGCCTTTCTAGTGAAGGGAATTGTCCCAGTCACTATAAAGACACCAGCTTTGATACTGTACATAACATATTAACTTGACTTGCCAAAACATGTATTAAAGCCCTCTACAGGGTGTAAAAATAGCTCCCAGTGCACAGGGCCGTTTCAAGGTACTTAGGGGGCCCCAAGCAAATAGGACATGGGGGCCCTTCACTCTCCGTAAATACTTACATGAACCACATTGTTATAATTTTCAAACATCATCAATGTAATTATTTGTATTATACAGTTGTCTAACTCCAGATTAAAGTCATTTTTGTTGAAAAACACCACCAACATAACTACTAACATGATTAAACAGTCAATCTTGGGGGCCCCTTTCAGCCTGGGGCCCCAGGCAGTGCCTGGTTTGCCTGCCTTGTTGCGACGGCCCTGCCAGTGCACACACATAATTGCTCTGCTATTATGCTATTATGCACTTGAGTAGAATGCCTTGGGCCTGTAATTGCATTCCTAAGAATCTCTTTCCATGAGTCATTGATAATGCCTGAGTCATCCCATGGTTAGATGGCAAGAGAAACTGTGTCATTTGATTTACTGGAGTCAAGGATTAACCAAAAATGAAAACATGCGGCAAAAGTTCACTATTCTTCGTGTAAAGCTGAAAATTCTCGAAACAGAGGAATTTGTTAAAATTTTAATCTTAATATAATCTTAATATTTCTAGCCTGACATAGCCCACCCATAACGGTCTTCTGGGGCGTGTTTACATCGGTAGAGAGTGCGTAGTGTACTTCATCATCAGAATAGATTGGGAAACAAGGCTTTACATGAAAAATACAGCACTTTTGCTTTAGTATACAGTATATTAAAGTATAGTATAGGCCTTGAAACGTCTATAGTTCTGGCAGATCCTGTCTGAGTCAGCTGGCAGGGACTGGAGTCTACCCCGTACAGATAGACGGGACCAAACTGGTTGTGATGTGGAGGGAGTTGGTGGCATCAACGCATCGGCAGGCACCTAAGGCAGCAAGACAGGTATGGCGGGTGATGATTGGACGTCAGTAATGAGCACATTATTATTAGAGTCTTCCTGGAAATACCTGTGCTGAAGCTTTCATTTCCTCTTTTGTTCAGAAGTATGCCCTACAGATACTGGCATTAGAGAACACCTAACCCTGAAATGAAAGTGTCAACAGTTGTAAGACACAATAGGTACATGGCAGGCCATCAAGGAGGAGGAGGAACATTTACACTCTCAATGAAGTCCAAAAAGTTATTGAAACACACACACACACACACTAACGTTGGTTCATCTTTGGTTTATTCTACATAACTTTTTTTTTTCTGGAGGTTGTGAATCAAAATTTCAACAACCAAGAATAATCAATTACCAACAATTAAACAATTACCATTAATAAAGTATCAAATTGACAAATAATTGTTGTTGCTATTGCTATAGCCCTGGGAAAATATATGTTGCCTCTACAAGGGGAGCTCACAGAAAAAACACATGAACAAATGTCAACTGCAAATAAAACTGAACTTGACCCATGAACATGTTCCGTGTTTTCACTTAGTTGAAAATCCAGTAAAGTCGCAGCAGGTCATGTGTTCGTATAAGTTGGACAGGCTAAGCTACATAATTAGTTCATCAACAACAATGAACTTTACTATCATCGAAAATGTTTCTTGGCAGGGTGTGACAATAAATAAGGGAGGAGCTATAACGATTGTCTCCAAAGAAGAACATAGAATTGAATTAAAATGCCCATTAAGCCTGAACAAGAGTTGGGGAAGGTAAGAGAGTGCTATTGTCCACTAGTCAATCATTAGTTAGAGTGCATTGAAAATGCACTCTATTGTTCTTCGATTTCTTCTTATTATTATTATTATTAGAGTGCATTGAAAATGCACTCTATTGTTCTTCGATTTCTTCTTATTATTATTATTATTCTTCTTCAACTATGTAATTCAGATCTAACGACTCAACTTAGAAACTTCATTCAAACTCCGTTGCATAGATCATACTCGTGAAATGATTGCAATGTCTTTTCTATTTTGTACCTTTTATACTTTTGATACTATGACTATTTAAATGTTTTTAAATTTCCCATAGACTTAACATTAGCAACCTAGCAACTGCATAGCAACTACTTCAAATATCCTAGCAACTGCCTAGCAACCATGTAGCAACCACTTTCATACTTTCAACTTAGCAACCACCATGGCAACTGACTTGATTTACCTAGCAACCACCCTAGCAACCACTTCACCTACTCTAGCAACAGCCTATCAATCACCTTAGTTACCTAACAACAGCTTAGCAACCACTTCCACAGACTACAATCCTCTCACTTAAGACTACAGATTCAGTTCAGCTTCCGGATGTCATCAACTATGAGTCCTACCAGCCGGTTCCTGTCCGCAACTGTTTCAAATTAAAAGTCCTCATCATACTAATTTGATGGAAAATGATTTTACTATTCATACTATTCAACTGTTCAACCATTCCAACTGTGAACTGTCATCAACTATGACTCCTGTCAACTGTTTCCTCTGGCCACAACTATATCAAAATTAAAGTCCTCAGTGGCGGGATGGCTAGTTAGCATGCTAGTTAGCAAAGTTAGCATGCTAATTAGCATTTTTGGTTTTTGATGCTATTCAACTCAGCTAAGTCTTGTGATCATCATGCTAGCATTATTAGCATGTTAGCTTAGCTAGCATGCTAATTAGCATTTTTGGTTTTTCATGCAATTCAACTCAGCTTAGTCTTCTGATCATCATGATAACATTATTAACATGCTAGCTAGCATGGTTAGCATGCTAATTAGCATTTTTGTTTTTTGATGCTATTCAACTCAGCTAAGTCCTCTGATCATCATGCTAACATTATTAGCATTCTAGCTAACATGATCAACATGCTAATTAGCATTTTTGTTTTTTGATGCTATTCAACTAAGATAAGTCTTGTGATCATCATGGTAGCATATTTAACATTATAGTCAGCAGTTAGAATGCTAGTTAACATGTATGATAATTTATGCTAGTCAACGTAACTGTCATGTGATTCAAACTTCTCAACTAATTAACTGTTCAACCATTCCAGCTGTCACTTATCCAATTATGCCTCCAGTCATCTAAATGTATTGCAATTATATTTATTGAAATGATTTCTAACAAAATCAACTAAAAACAGCAACTGCATTTTCAATGCACTCGTAATTTCTCTGAAATTACATTCTCTAGTTAGAGTGCATTGAAAATGCACTCTATTGTTCTTCGATTTCTTCTTATTATTATTATTATTCTTCTTCAACTATGTAATTCAGATCTAACGACTCAACTTAGAAACTTCATTCAAACTCCGTTGCATAGATCATACTCGTGAAATGATTGCAATGTCTTTTCTATTTTGTAACTTTTATACTTTTGATACTATGACTATTTAAATGTTTTTAAATTTCCCATAGACTTAACATTAGCAACCTAGCAACTGCATAGCAACTACTTCAAATATCCTAGCAACTGCCTAGCAACCATGTAGCAACCACTTTCATACTTTCAACTTAGCAACCACCATGGCAACTGACTTGATTTACCTAGCAACCACCCTAGCAACCACTTCACCTACCCTAGCAACAGCCTATCAATCATCTTAGGTACCTAACAACAGCTTAGCAACCACTTCCACAGACTACAAATCCTCTCACTAAGGACTACAGATTCAGTTCAACTTCCGGATGTCATCAACTATGCGTCCTCCCAGCCGGTTCCTATCCACAACTGTTTCAAATTAAAAGTCCTCATCATACTAATTTGATGGAGAATGATTTTCCTATTCAACTGTTCAACCATTCCAAATGTGAACTGTCATCAACTATGACTCCTGTCAACTGTATCCTCTGGTCACAACTATTTCAAAATAAAAGTCCTCAGTGGGGTGATGGCTAGTTAGCATGCTAGTTAGCATAGTTAACATGCTAATTAGCATTTTTGTTTTTTAATGCTATTCAACTCAGCTAAGTCTTGTGATCATCATGTAAGCATTATTAGCATGTTAGCTTAGCTAGCATGCTAATTAGCATTTTTGTTTTTTAATGCAATTCAACTCAGCTAAGTCTTCTGATCATCATGCTAACATTATTAACATGCTAGCTAGCATGTTTAGCATGCTAATTAGCATTTTTGTTTTTGATGCTATTCAACTCAGCTAAGTCCTCTGATCATCATGCAAGCATTATTAACATGCTAGCTAGCTTTGTTAGCATGCTAATAAGCATTTTTGTTTTTAGATGCTATTCAACTCAGCTATGTCTTCTTATCATCATGCTAACATTATTAACATTCTACCTGGCATTGGTTAACATGGTAATTAGCATTTTTGTTTTTTGATGTTATTCAACTCAGCTATGTCTTCTGATTATCATGCTAACATTATTAACATGCTAACTAGCATCCCTCGCATGCTAATCAACATTTTTGTTAATTGATGTTATTCAACTCATATAAGTCTTCTGGTCATCATGGTAACATAATTAACATGTTAGTTACCATACTTAACATGCTAGCTAGCATAGGTAACATGCTAATCAACATGTCTAACTAAATGATGCTAACATAACAACCAACACAATTGATCTAACAACCACCACACCTAGCCTTCATAGACTCAATGTAGCAACCACATACAGTAACAACCATCTGCCATACATTCATGTAATATGACCTACTTAATTAAACAGGCACACCTGTAGACATATTCATATTTTATTATCATTCCATACTTTTATATTATTCATATATTTTTATTTATTTAATTTATTACTTTTTTATTTACATTTCAAATTTATTTAAATTATTTTTTTATTATGTGTGTGTGTATATATATATATAAATGTGTATTTGTGTGTATTTGTGTGTATGTCTATGAAATGTCTATTATGTTCATGTCTATAAAATTCAAAGCCAATTCAAGCCATTCCCTTAATGTAGTAATATTGCCTATAACTGAAATTGTTCAGACTTTTAGGGTTGATAATCCTTTACTCTCATGGTTTACTTTTAACGTGTAATTCATAAAGCAGTCCTGCGCAGCGCTGTGTGATCTTGAACTCGCCTTCTAATCTGTTTAGCAAAGGCTCGCGCAGACAACTTTACCGCGCTTTCTGAGTTGCAGAAGCTGAACCTGTTATCTCTGTTGCCGAAATTTGCTTGCTATAGAGCTACTAAACTTCGCTGTCTCTGAAGACAACTTTGGCTTTACCCTTGTCATATTTCTTTGAAGGTAAGTGTTATTCACTTTACGATAACAATAGTAATAGCAGTGAACATCAAGGCGAACATGGCATGACGTTAACGTTACTTGTTTTTACCGACCGACTTAGGCTAATCGTTAACCCGCATTCTGTTGTTAGGCTAATCGCGCTAACGTTAATGTACCTAGACCTGAAGTGAGCCGTGTATATTATTCATACTATTTTATACAACGTAGCTACGTTGTCAAACATAAGTTAATGTTTGTTAGAAAGTTCATTATTTTGTTGAGTGTAACGTTAAAAGTCTGGTAGGCAAAGTCTGAAAATGGGCATGTTGCTGGTCAGGCAGTAACTAGCAAGTTGAATCAATAGCATTCTAGCTAGAGCCATAGTAACGTTAGCCACTTTCTCTCTATGGCTCAGCTGAAAGGTGTTACCGTAGAGCGGAGTCATAAGCTAGAATCAGCTAACGTTACCTACGAGCAGTAAGAAAAAACTTCGTTAGTTAACTCCGCCATGAGCAAGTTTAAACAATATCGCCTAGAAAACGGCATGGCAAGTTTTAGACAGGGAAACATTAGGCCTAATCTTGAGACGTTACAGCTTGAATCAATTGACATTTTTGCATTCGGCGTATCAATGAATGGAGGTGTTAGAGCGGAGACAATTGCTAAAATCAGCTTTCTACGAGGAGTATGAAAAAACTTAACGTTAGTTAACTCCGCCATGAGCACGTTTAAACAATATCGCCTAGAAAACAGCATGGCAAGTTTATCAGATAGGGAACCATTAATCTTATGATTTACAGCTTGAATCAATTGATTCAAGCTGTAACGTAAGATTAGGCCTAATGTTTCCCTGTCCTACGCCATGCCGTTTTCTAGGCGTGTCTTCGTAGCGGGGTCAGTTTTTTCTTACCACTCGTAGGTAGCTGATTCTAACTTATGACTCCGCTCTACCTTCTTCTCCAGCTGAGCCATAAGAAAGTGGCTAACGTTACTATGGCTCTGGCTAGAAATTGAATCAACTTGCTACTGTCTGACCAGCGACGTGCCCATTTTCAGACTTTGTCAACCAGTTTTTAACGATAAGGCCAACAAAATATTGAATGTTCTAACAAACATTAACGTACGTTTAACAACGTAGCTACGTTGTATAAAATAGTATGAACAGGCTCATGTCAGGTAACGTTAGCTATATCGATACAACGTTAGCGCGACATTTAGCCGAACCAGTAACGCTAGGACTAGAACTAGCTTTCAATGCGTGTTAACGATTAGGTCGTTCGGTGAAAACAAGTAACGTCATGCCATGTTCGACTGCTATTACTAATATTGTAGTAAAGTGAATAACACTTACCTTCAAAGAAATATGGCAAACGTCAAGCCAAAGTTCAAAAACACCGAAGTTTAGTATGGCAAGCAAAGTTCGGCAACAGCAATAACGCTAGAAAAGGTTCAGCTTCAGCAACTCAGAAAGCGCGGTAAAGTTGTCTGCCCGCGTGCCTTTGCTAAACAGATTAGAAGGCGAGTTCAAGATCACACCGCGCTGCGCAGGACTGCGTTATGAATCACACGTTAAAAGTAAGCCATGAGAGTAAAGGATTATCAATCCTAAAAGTCTGAACAATTTCAGT
>JAODXP020006580.1:0-2500 GCA_027497455.2 Sardinella longiceps
TTACCAGACATGTCTCTGTGGTCATTCACACACACACACACACACACACACACACACACACACACACACACACACACACACACACACACACACACACACAACACACACACACACGCACACAAGCGTGCACACACACACACACACATAGCCTTCATATTTACACACACACACTGACACACACACACACACACACGTGGCACAGCCAACCCGGATTTACAGTAATTCTCTCTCTCTCTCTCTCTCTCTCTCTCTCTCTCTCTCTCTCCTCTCTCTCTCTCACACACACACACACACACACACACACACACACACACATAGGGTGGCCATTGGGAGACCCTGGTTTGATTCCCAATTCACAGATTGTTGTGTGGTTGTATGTTGCTGTGTGTGTGTGTGTGTGTGTGTGTGTGTGTGTGTGTGTGTGTGTGTGTGTGTGTGTGTGTAAATATGAAGGCTATGTATGGGTGGGTGTCCGTTAACGAAAGTTAACTGGTAGGCTATTTAGCTAAACACACGCTTTCCTGTTAGGCCACACACACACACACACACACACACACACACACACACACACACACACACACACACACACACACACAGATAGTTCCTCAGATAAATGAAGAATATCACCCCATTATTCCTCTATAGGCTACATTTTTCTTTGTTTGTGCCCACACAAAATTTGATAGTTCCCCCTCCTGCCAAATCCCACTTTAACCACTGCACACAACCTCCCCTGTAGGCCTGATTCTTAGCCTAGCCTCTCTTTTGGACTGGACTGATAGCCTACCTTTATACCCATGCCTTTACACACACACACACACACGCACACACACACACACACACTGTGCTGCTGATGCCTACTGATACCGATGGCAATTTTTCACTTGCTCGCGCGCGCCCTCTAGTTGCAGTACCACCCGGATATAGCCTACTTTGAGAGCGCGCGTTCTTCCCTTATGAAAGTTTCTCTGCTAAAAGAACGAAAGATATAAGCTCCCAGTCTTATATGAGAGTTTCAGGAAATAGCCTGAGATATATTCATAGACAGTAGAAGAAAGGATAATATATTGCTTGTCTATCTACCATTTTTAACGCTTCAGTTGCTATTTTCCCGGGTTGAAAAGGTTTCTGCCAATCTGCCTCCTCGCGCTGCAGAGCATCCAATCACCTCACAGAAAGGCGTGGCCTCGAGGGTCGAAGAGACACGTGGACCGGGAAGTAGGAAGTAAATACTGTGGACTTATTTGCGGTGTCTGCAAGTCACTTGCGATCAGTAAATAATAAGCTAATAGCAAAGTTTGAACAAAGACAGACAGACTCATAAGGTTGTCAAGAAGTGTCGTGTGTGCCTTGCTTCTTCGTGTGGTCCATGCGGAAGGTTAAAGTTTGAACGGTAAGCTATTAAAAAGTGCTCGTATTGACAGTCATGTCCGGTGCGATGATTGCAGGCAAGGCTAGCAAGGGAACTTGCTCTGCTCATGGTTAACTAAGTTCGGAGTTCGTTTTCCTTTTGGCTTGTTTTGGAAGACGCAATGTGGTGACTAACGTTACCGATCTGTTTTAGTAAAGTTCGGACTAGTGACTTTACAGACTGGTCGAGCCACTCGACTTGTTCAGTTGCCGACGGTTTTCAGGGAGGCTGACTAACTAACGTTAGTAACCAAACTTGAGCTTCTTCATCACTAGTGTGAATTGAAGAGAGAAAGGCTAACTGTGCGTGAGGTGAGCTGAGGTGTTCCACTAGGCATGATGTCACCCCAGTGTTGTTTACTCAGCGACCTGAGGTGCAGGCGGGGCAGTTTGCTGACGGGATGACAGGAGCCCAAGCAAACAGGATTTAACACACACACACACACACACACACACACACACACACACACACACACACACACACACACACTCACTCACTCACTCATACACCTCCTGTCTCATACACACACCCATGTCTCTCCTGTCTCTTACACACACACACACACACACACACACACACACACACACATATGCCTCTCCTGTGCCTTACCCCCCCACACACACACACACTCACTCTCTCTCTCTCTCTTTCTCCCCCCTCCTCAGGAGGTGGAATGCCAGGATGCTTCCAGGCTACAGTCCAGTGTTGCAGGCGCTGCTTGGGACTCTGTTTACCTGGGGTCTGACCGCCGCTGGAGCCGCCTTGGTCTTCATCTTCAACAGCCGACAGGTGTGTGTGTCTCTCTGTGTGTGTGTACGTGTGTGTGTGGGTGGGTGGGTGTGTGTTCACCTGGGGTCTGACTGCTCCTGGAGCTGACCTACTCTTCATCTTCTACCGCCGACAGCTGTGTGTGTGTGTGTGTGTGTGTGTTTGGGTGTGTGTATTTGTACATGACATGCGGGTATACATTCCACTTAAAAATAACCCAGATTTCCTAGAACCCACTTACAAATAGCCAAGGATACATATCAACAGAGTTAACAAACTTTCAGTAAGTATACTGTATCTCCACATTAGAAAGCCTGCCTT
>JAODXP020006580.1:7500-17500 GCA_027497455.2 Sardinella longiceps
TGTCGACTAGGCCAGGTTGGGCACAATGTGCTTGAGGTGTGTGTGTGTGTGTGTGTGTGTGTGTGTGTGTGTGTGTGTTAAAACTCTGTACTGTGACTGAGAAGAATGAGTGGTCTCACTGAAGGGTGAAATTGCATCATCATTTTGACATCAAGTTATGGGCCAGATCCGGTCCGGATGTGGCCCGCCTGTCGGGAGTTTGAACCTTGCCTTGTGTTTGCTGGTGTTTGCTGCTTCTAGTACTAGCTTGCTGCGCTGTGTGTTGTGTGTGTGTGTGTGTGTGTGTGTGTGTGTGTGTGTGTGTGTTTGAAGACTACTTAGCGGATTCACTGCTTGTAGTACTAGTAGCGGATTCACTGCTTGTAGTACTAATTAAAATCAATATTTGTGGGGCCCAAAATCATTTTTTGTCATAGGGCCCTTCATTTCTAGTAGTGCCACTGATGTGTAGGTGTGTGTGTGTGTGTGGTCTTGCTAGTGGGCGTATGTAGGTCGGTCTGGTCTTGCTAGTGGGCGTATGTAGGTCGGTCTGGTCTTGCTAGTGGGCGTATGTAGGTCGGTCTGGTCTTGCTAGTGGGCGTATGTAGGTCGGTGTGGCCTTGATAGTGGGCGTATGTAGGTCGGTGTGGCCTTGATAGTGGGCATGTGTAGGAGGGCAGCAAAACTTCAATAATTCAGTGTCTCCTGGCATCAGGAACAGCTTGGAATATTTTGTCTAAATGATGGGAGATGAAGGTCATTTTCAGTTAGGTCTCTTACCTACATAGCATACATAGGTCGAAGAACTTTTTGTGTGTGTGTGTGTGTGTGTGTGTGTGTGTGTGTGTGTTGTCTTTGTTCTGTATTGAGTATTGCTCAGTTGGTTTCGACATTAAGAGACATGTGAACGCTGTGTGTGTGTGTGTGTGTGTGTGTCTGTACGTACTGTATTTGAGTTTTTCATGTTCACGTGTGGGAGAGAAAGACATACGTTTCCGATGTATACGTGTGTATTGTGATGTCATTGCTGTGCTGTTATCTGATTGGTGCAGATAAGATAGAGAATGGTGATGTGCACCAGAGGAGGCGGGGCCACAGCAACAGTCCAACAGAGGGACAGGAAGTGAACTCATCTCCACAGGAAGTGACCGAGCAAAGCAGAAACAGCTGGAGACGCATCCTACTGCTCATACTCGCCATCACTATCCACAACATACCAGGTACACACACACACACACACACACACACACACACACACACACACACACACACACACACACACACACACACACACACACACACGTGCGCGCTTTCAACACCACACAGCCTCTCCTGCCGAGACACACAGACACTCTCACACACTTAGCTTATCCCTGCCCCTGGACAGGGCCATACTGCCAAACAGTAATTACTGCATTCAGGGTTCCTAATTATTAATTACTGCATTCAGGGTTCCTAATTATTAATTACTGCATTCAGGGTTCCTAATGTTTTATGACCTCAGCATACTGTCAGAGTCAGGTAGAAGAAGGAGTCGAAACTGATATTTAGTTCGTTTGTATTTTTAATGATCGGTTCTATCAAAGATGGGTTCTTTGCTTAGAACCAAGAGTGCATTATGATCAGTTCTATCAGAAGACGGTTCTATGCTTAGAACCTGAAGTGCATGATGATCGGTTCTATCAGAGGAGGGTTCTGTGCTTTGAACCCGGAGTGCTGGACGATAGGTTCCATGAAAGGAGGGTTCTTTGCTTAGAACCTGGAGTGCATTATGATCAGTTCTATCAGAGTTAGGTTCTTTGCTTAGAACCAAGAGTTCATGATGATCAGTTTCTACCAGAGAAAGGTTCTGTGCTTAGAATCCGGAGTGCAGGATGATGGGTTCTATGGAAGGAGGGGTTCCATGCTTAGAACCAGTTCTGCATGATGCGTCTCATGCTCATACACCTGAAGCCCATGTTGCGGAAGCTGCGGTACTCTCCGGGGGAGGCGTACATCATTCTACCCCTGTAGTGGGGCTGGTCGTACATCAGCCAGTGGCCGTCCATCACGTTGCAGGACATGCAGTCGGACATGCGGTAGCGGTCCATGACGGAGTCACAGTCGTCCATCAGCTCGTGCATCTGGCCACCGAAGTTCTCCCTCTCGTAGATCCTCATTCTGTAGTTTCCTCTGTGCTGGGGAGGGAAAGGAAAGGCGCACTCTGGTCACAAAGAGTGTGTGTGTGTGTGCGTGTGTGTGTGCGCGTGTGTGTGTGTGTGTCTATATCTCTATGGTGATGGCAGAGACGGTATCTCTGGTGATGGATTAATGTAAATATTACCAGGGCAGTAGGTTAATGTAAATATTTACCATGGGGATCTCTATGACAATTGGATAAGTTAATGTAAATATTTACCATGGCAATAGGTTAATGTAAATATTTACCATGGGGATCTCTATGACGATTCGTTAATGTAAATATTTACCAAGGGGATAAGTTAATGTAAATATTTACCATGGCAATAGGTTAATGTATATATTTACCATGGGGATCTCTATGATGATAGTTTAATGTAAATGTTTACCATGGGGATAAGTTAATGTAAATATTTACCATGGGGATCTCTATGGGGATAAGTTAATGTAAATATTTACCATGGGGATCTCTATGGCGATAAGTTAATGTAAATATTTACCATGGGGATCATGCGGCAGGATCTGATGCAGTCGCTCATTCCCATCATGCTCATGTAGTCGGCGTACTCGCCCTTCCTCATGAAGTACTGGTTGCCCATGAAGTTGGGGCGGTCGTACACCATGACGCAGCCCCTCTCCACCCTGCAGGAGTGGCAGCGGCCCAGGAAGGAGGAGAAGTCGGAGCAGTCGCTCATGCACTCATAGGAGCGACCCTGGAAGTTCCTGTCCTCGTAGAACACCACCTGCCAGACACACAACCAGAGTTCAAATACAAGCATTGAGAATTAGAATGCGCCTCTGACCGTTAGATTTAGAATGCGTCTCTGACCGTTAGATTTAGAATGCGTCTCTGACCACTAGAATTACAGGGAGGCGACACCACCTGTGTCAAGTCAAGGTTATCTGCCGTAACAATTTAGATTCCATTATAAACATTGGAAGTGGCTACATCAGACACGGCAGCGCAGCCAACATCCAGAAATTCTGTTCACCATTCATGTCAATGTATTTTTGACAGAAGTTGACTTAACACTTAACTTACGGTAATGTATTGAGTGCAACCCTTGGGTTAGAATGCAGCTCTTCCCTTCTCTCTGACAGGGTAGTCCAAACTAATGACACTCCAATTTGCTTTTAGAGTTGAACCTACTTGAAGTTAAAGATCAGTAGCCTGCCACTAAAAGTCTTATACCACAGATCTAAACCATTCTCCACCATGTCACTACTAAAATATATACCACACATATATACCACTGTCCACCATGTCACTACTAAAATATATACCACACATATATACCACTGTCCACCATGTCACTACTAAAATATATACCACACATATATACCACTGTCCACCATGTCACTACTAAAATATATACCACTCTCCACCATGTCACTACTAAAATATATACCACACATATATACCATTCTCCACCATGTCACTACTAAAATATATACCACACATATATACCATTCTCCACCATGTCACTACTAAAATATATACCACACATATATACCACTGTCCACCATGTCACTACTAAAATATATACCACTGTCCACCATGTCACTACTAAAATATATACCACTCTCCACCATGTCACTACTAAAATATATACCACACATATATACCACTGTCCACCATGTCACTACTAAAATATATACCACACATATATACCACTGTCCACCATGTCACTACTAAAATATATACCACTCTCCACCATGTCACTACTAAAATATATACCACACATATATACCACTGTGTATGAACTGGAGACTGATGGCAAAGCCGGACATGACGAGAAAATATTTCACAGAAACATCTTTTAAATTTAGTTTGTTAACATTTCATGGCTTATGCGGATAAACAAATAGTTTGCAAAGCAACTTGAAATTCAAACATTCTATAGAACCCAGGTGATGTCCTTTCACTTTCAACAATGTTTCATTGTTGATCTCTTTGCATGGAATAACACAGAGACGTGAATCTCAAGCAAAAATCCTGTTGCCATTGACAGCGGCGGCCATTATACTTTTGCAGTGGTCATATACAAAACTAACTGAGCTGCAAACGTTGGGAAGGCCCATTCAAAGTGAATGGAGCCTCCCACAACAGTCTAGAGAGCCCTATAATAATGTCCAATAGTCCCCACTATATTCCAGTGAAATATTCCTCTGATGTGGCACTGATGTAGACCTCTGAAATATTAATACCACTCTCCACTATGTCACCGCTACAAATATATACTATTGAGATAATACCACTGGTATATGCCACCGATTTATATAGAATTTATATACACCTATCTGTCCACCTGGGCACTAATTTAATTTAGCCAAAAATACGCTACAACAATCTGTGAGTCTTGCCTACGGTGTGTGTGTGTGTGTGTGTGTGTGTGTGTGTGTGTGTGGTGTTTGTGTGCCGAGGCTATTTCATTAGAGCTTTAGGTCACTTTGGCGATGACAAACTTCAGGTGGTAGATGAGTAGCATCACTTATCATGCACACACACACACACACACACACACACACACACACACACACACACACACACACACACACACACACTTTTACCCTTCTCATGCCAATCTCAGTGACTCTCTCTCTCTCTTCTCTCTCTCTCACACACACACACAAACACACACACACACACTTACCTTTCCCATGCCCATCATCTCAGTGCTAGAAGACATCTTGGCTTGTCTACTTCCGTTTGGCTGCAGTGGCTGCGCTGATCTGCTGTCAGTGTTAACCCTTGCTTATATACCCCAACACACACACTGGGCCCGAATGGCCCCACACACACTCTCTCACACACACACTAGCTCCAAACGGGCCCTGTATTGTTGTGGAAGTGGCGAGTCAGCATCAATGCAGAGGCCCATGGAAAGGTGCGTGGGAAAGGCCTATAGATGTGTGAACAGCTGTGTAGCTTTAGAGTGCTTTCGCTACAGTTCCGTTTGAAACCGCCATTCTCCAGGCTTTTCCCCCTGTCTACTTAGCGCACCTTTAGAACCGACGCTTGAGAGCACATTCAGGAACCCTCCAGAACCAGGTCTCTGGACCTCAGTATTCTAGTCAATGGCGTTAGGCTATTGGGATAGCAGTTTAACGAAACACTCATGTTTATAAGAGCACATCCAAGGGTGTAATAAAATGTATATATTTATAATCGTACAATCAAACTTTATAATAATAAGACACCTATGTTTATAGTAACACACTTATATATGCTTATTATGACTTACTCAAGGGTTTATAATAACACACTTATATATGTTTATAATGACTTACTCAAGGGTTTATAGTAACACTTATATATTTTTGTTATGACTTACTCAAGGGTTTATAATAACACACTTATATATGTTTATAATGACTTACTCAAGGGTTTATAATAACACACATATGTTTATAATGACTTACTCAAGGGTTTATAACACACTTATATATGTTTATAATGACTTACTCAAGGGTTTTATAATAACACACTTATATATGTTTATTATGACTTACTGAAGGGTTTATAGTAACACATATATGTTTGTTATGACTTACTCAAGGGTTTATAATAACACACATATGTTTATAATAACTTACTCAAAGGTTTATAACACACTTATATGTTTATAATGACTTACTCAAGGATTTATAATAACACACATGTATGTTTATAATGATTTTCTCTAGGGTTTTTAATTACACGCTTGTATTATGTTTATTATGACTTACTCAAGGGTTTATAGTAACACACTTATATGTTTATTATGACTTACTCAAGAGTTTATAGTAACAATGTTTGTTATGACTTACTCAAGGGTTAATATGTTTATAACGACTTACTCAAGGGTTTAATAACTCACTCATGTATGTAATAAGATATTCACGGGATTAAATACTCAGGACGTCAGATTAAATACACAGGATTTAAGGTTAAATACACGGGACTTCAGATTAAGGCCCTGTCCCATTTCCCTTCCCTTAACACTAGCACTTGTTTTCGAGTGCCCTCCAAAGTGAGACAGCCCTCCATTGTGTAGTGAGAAGTGCAGATCTTCCCCTACTAAACGGGGCAGAAGTTTGCGTAAAAACATCTTTCGTTAAGACTGATATAAGGCTCTAAACCGGGGTAAACTGTTCAAAAGCCTTCATCCATAAATGATCATCCTAACTTGAGAAAATCACACACATGAGAGGCTCTCGTAGTTCTGGTGAATGATTTGCGCACGGTGAAAAATATTGCACACACCAGTGAGGAATTCAACTGAATTTACATCAAACTAAGATATCCCGACATTAAAATATATATATATATATATACATGTATATGCTTAATTGCAATAATCTATATTTGTGAAGTTCTTATCCAGAGCTGCTGGTCGCCACGTGTTTTAAAGGGCACATTACTAGAGTACTACCATCAAGGGTAGCCATGTCCACTCTCCACACTAATACACTTAACTCTACACACATCATTACTTTATAAACCGGTTCTTGTGTGTGTGTGTGTGTGTGTGTGTGTGTGTGTGTGTGTGTGTTTTGCAGAGGGTCTTGCTGTTGGTGTAGGATTTGGGGCTGCTGGTAAAACCTCTTCAGCCACATTTGAAAGTGCCAGGTATGAACCCTGTGTGTGTGTGTTTGTAGTGCACTAGTGGGGGGTGGGAGTGGCTGTGTGTCTGTCTGTCTGTGTGTCTGAGTGTGTGTATGAGTGTGTGTGTATGAGTGTGTGTGTGTAATGCACCAGTGGTAGAGCACGTTTAGTTTCTTGCTCTCTGTTCATGGAGTTGGAATGAGGGGTGTGTGTGTGTGTAGTGCACTAGTGGGGTGGGGGGTGGGGTGGGGGGGGTCTGTGTGTCTGTGTGTCTGTCTGTCTGTGTGTATGAGTGTGTGTAGTTCACCAGTGGTAGAGCACGTTTAGTTTATCGCTCTCTGTTCATGGAGTTGGAATGAGGTTGTGTGTGTGTGTGTGTGTGTGTGTGTGTGTGTGTGTGTGTGTGTGCGTGCCTGAAGCGCAATATGAAAGAAATCCCTTTTCAACAAAAGCAGCGTTTTGTGTATGAATATGTTTTCATAGATGCGTGTGTGTGTGTTCTGCTGAATGTGTGTGTGTGTTTAACTGAATGTTTGTGTGTGTTCAACCAAATGTGTCTGTGTGATAGAGTAGATTAAATTGTTCGAAAAAATTGTGTGCGCACGTGCCCATGAGTAACTGAATGTGTGTGTGTGTGTGTTTATGTGTGTTCAATTGAATGTGTGTGTGTGGGTGATCAACTAGATTTAGAGATCAACTAGATAGAGAACTTGTTTTCAGAAAAAATTATGTGTCCATGAGTAACTGAATGTGTGTGTGTGTGTGTGATGAACAATTATGAACATGAACATTTTTTCAAAGATGTGTGTGTGTGAGAGAGAAGATGTATGTTTTCAATGATACTGTATATGTGTATGCAATTGTCTCAATATCTGTGTGTGTGCGCATGCACAGGAACCTGGCAATTGGTATCGGCATCCAGAATTTCCCAGAAGGCCTTGCTGTTAGCCTTCCTCTCAGGGGCTCAGGAGTCTCCACATGGAGATCCTTCTGGTGAGACACGTTTACACACACACACACACACACACACACACACACACACACACACATTTCAGACTAGCCACAATCCTGTGTTGCAGTGCTAAGGGAAACTAATTACCCACAATCCTGTGCTTTCCCCTGTGCTAAGGTACGGGCAGTTGAGTGGTATGGTGGAGCCTGTAGCTGGGTTGCTAGGGGCGGTTGCCGTGGTACTGGCGGAGCCGTTGCTACCCTACGCTCTGGCGTTTGCTGCGGGGGCCATGGTGTACGTGGTGGTCGATGACATCATACCGGAGGCGCAGCTCAGGTGTGTGAGTGATGTCATTGTGATGTCATCACCCTGCTTCACTCATGACACAAAACATTCAATCTAAAGAAATGTGTCTCAATGTGGGCAAAAGACTAACGTATGTATTGTGTTCGTGTGTGTGTGTGGTGTGCATGTGTGTTGTGTGTGCGTTTTAGCGGAAACGGGAAGTTGGCATCGTGGACCTCCATCCTGGGCTTCATCGTGATGATGTCACTGGACGTGGGCTTGGGTTGAGGCCTCTGATTGGCCAAAGGCTCTGCTGATGTAATCTGACGCAAGGCACGTCATTGGTCAGCTAAGAGAGACCTGACCCTGGACCTCCCCTGAGGAGGTGGGACTTATTTTAATTCATTTTGATTGGATGCCATGTGGAAGAGTGACAGAAAGGCCAGACTTGAAGTGTGTGATCAGGAATCATTGCTGCGGAGTGGAATGGCCTGCCATTGTTTTCTGTATGAGTGTGTGTGTGTGTGTGTGTGTGTGTGAGAAAGAGGGGGAGAGAGTGTGTGTGTGTGAGTGAAAGAAGGAGACATAGAATATACGGAGGATTGTGTGTATTTGGGATATCAGACGAACTGGACCAAACATCCACGGGACTGTCCACTTTTTGGCACCCCAGGACCAGCATTAAGTTTGCACCATGCCGAAGTGTGTGTGTGTGTGTGTGTGTGTGTGTGTGTGTGTGTGTGTGTGTGTGTGTGTGTGTGTGTGTGGTGAGTGTGTGTTTGGATATCTACATGAAGGGCAGAGCAGTATGCTGCTTTAATAAATCTCATGATTGACTATTCTGTGTGTGTGTGTCTTCTTTCTCTCTGTGTGTGTAGTTCAAATTCAGGTTTATCTTTATTGTCCCAAAGGGCAATTCATTTGCAGCCAGCAGAAACTATCACCAGCACTAAACACAGATACAGTGATAAAAACATAGATACATAAATAAAGTCAGGACTTGTTTAAGAGAACTGTTACAGCAGGTAAAAATGATTTTTTGAACTTTCTGTTAGTTCTGCAGCCTTTTAAAACAAGTCTTCGGCTACACAGATTGGTTATGTTGAATATGCGGTTCTTGTTTTTCTGTGTCAGCAACCCAAACCAGCAGATAAAAGAAAAGGTTAAAACAGATTCAATAAAACAGCTGTAAAACATTCTCATAAAACTGCTATCCATGTTAAAAGTCCTTAGCTTGTGATAAAAATGCAGGGACAATAATGGAACCTTTCCATAAGCTAGGGACCCTGTGTATAACATACATTACATAATGATTGACATGTGAGGTTTGTCCATGTGGCCGTTTAGGTGTGTGTGTGTGTGTGTGTGTGTGTGTTGAGTCTATCCGCGTGCTAGTTACTAGGATGGTGTGTAGATGGATGTGTGTGTGATGGTCGATAGTGGTATGTCAGTATGTATTCTCTGAGTGTGTGTTACTAATGGAGTGTGAGTTGTCTGACATCTGAGTTTCCTTTTTTACCCAGATATTTTTTTGGTGTGGATCTGCTGCCACCTAGTTGCCAGATGAGGAACTGTAGTCATGCACGTTTGGGGTGTGTGCAGCTACTGCTGCCTAGTGGCCAATGGTAGTACTGTAGTCATGACTGTTGGGATAATGGCTCAACACCTAAGGCCCATGTCTTCAAGTTCAAAGGAGGGGAACTAAGCTTTATGTCACTGCTGTCTTTGACACGTTTAACAGACAAAGCAAACAGTAGGGCTACGTGTTGATTCACTCCGGATAATTCCTTTAAACACTGACCACTATCGACAATCACACACACATCCATCTACACACTATCCTAGTAACTAGCACGCAGATAGACTCATGCTTGGTGTGTGTGACGTTATTGTGTCCTTCACAGCGCATGCGGGACACTTTTGGCGCGTTTGAAGTTCATACTGGAGATCACATACAAGTGCATACATGTCACATTTTATTGGAAATGTGAAAGACCTCGCAAAAAAACACCCTTAAA
>JAODXP020006580.1:57500-59900 GCA_027497455.2 Sardinella longiceps
TTGTGTGTGTTTGTGAGTGCATGGTGAGGTGTGTGTGTGTTTGTGTGTATGTGTGTTAGGGCCTGGGGAGCTGTGTATGTATCTATGTACTGTGTGTGTGTGTGCGTATCTGTGTTTTTGTGGGGGCCTGGTAAGCCATGTATGTGTGCATCTGTGTGTGTGTGTGTGTGTGTGTGTGTGTGTGTGTGTGTGATTCTCAGGGCCTGGTGAGCTGTGTGTAGACGGGCTGCTGTTCCCAGTGATGCTGTGGGCTGCTGTGATTGGTCACTGCGTCTGTGATTGACGTGTAGATGGGCCTATGAGGAGGGCTCATGTAGCTGAAGGTGGAGAAGAGGCTCTGATTGGTGGAGGCATGGCTATAGTAACCACTAACCCCGCCCTGCTGCTCGTAGTCATAGTGAGAGGAAGCGAGAGAGCGAGAGGAAGAAGAAGAAGAGGAGGAGGAGGAGGAAGAGGAGGAGGAGGGAGGAGAGGAGGAGGAAGAGGCGGGGTTTGTGAGGGGGTATGAGGGTGGGGGGGTGCTGTAGTGCTGGGCCAGGCTAAAGGACCCGTAGGTGCTGGTGGCGGAGGGGGAGGGGGAGGACGATGTAGCCTGGGGGGCCTCGCTGTAGTGACTGGGACTCAGCTGCTCCGTCTTGATGTGGGGGGGTCTGGCCTGCGTCTGGGTCTGTGTCTGCGTCTGTGTCTGCGTCTGGCTCTGCTCCCCCACGCCGTTACTGCTGCTACTGCCCCCTAGAGGGGTGAGAGAGAGTTGCTGCTGCTGCTGCTGCTGTCCCACCTGCTGGCCTGGAGTGGAACTGATGTTCTTGGGCATCCAGACTGCAGCAGCTGCACCTCCCAGACTGTAGGGGGAGCTGTAGGAGGCGCTGGTGGCACTGTGGAGATGGTGGAGGCCGTGGGGGGGCAGGTACTGGTCAAACTCGTGGACGTCAAAGGTCTCGATGTGAGAGATGACTTCGCTGCTCAGCTCGCCGATGTCCACTTCGCGGAAGTCGATGTTGAGCTGGCGGCCGACTGAGGCGGGGTCCTGTAGGGGGTGTGTCTCTCGCTTTAACTCCGCCTTCTGGACCTCTGTCTTTGGGGTGCTAGGAGGGGTTGGTGGGGCCTGGGATTGACCTATAGGGGAGAAGAGAGAGGAGTTAGAGTGTGAGTGTGAGTGTGTGTGTGTGTGTGTGTGTGTGTGTGTGTGTTTGGGGTGCTAGGGGAGATGGAGAGGAGTTACCACACGTGAGTGTGTGTGTGTGTGTGTGTGTGTGTGTGTGTGTGTGTGTGTGTGTGTGTGTGTGCGTAAGAGAATAAGGGGAAGAGTAGATTGTTTGTGATGTGTTGGGTGAAGAGTGTTAAAACGTGTGTGATGTGTGTATGACACAGAAAAGAGGAGAGAGCTGAAGTACATGAAACATCACAGAGGGAATGTGTGTGTGTGTGTGTGTGTGTGTGTGTGTGTGTGTGTGTCATATGTCCATATACATTTGATTCATAAAAAGTACCACAACATACGTCCACATATTTTTCACCCATACAGATAGATACTAAAACTAGTGAGATGGAAACTCAACTGACTTGAGCTCCAATGATGGAGAGAAGAAGAGAAGAGAGGAGAGTGTTTGTGTCTTAGTGGAGAACTCGCTGGTGGAGTGAGAGAGGAGAGGAGAAGAGAGAAGAACAGGGGAGAGGAGAGGAGGAGAGAGAAGAAGAGAGGAGAGGAGGAGAGAGGAGAAGAGAGGAGAGGAGAAGAGAGAGAGAGGAGAGGAGGAGAGAGAAGAAGAGAGGAGAGGAGGAGAGAGAAGAAGAGAGGAGAGGACAGCGTTGTGTCTTACCGGAGAGCGCAGGAGAGGAAAGAAGAGCAGAGGAGAGTATCAGAGTCGGACTCTTACCGGAGAGTTCGCTGGGGGAGCGTGAGAGAGATGAGTGAAGAGAAGAAGAGAGGAAAGAAGAGCAGAGGAGTGTGTCGGAGTCGGACTCTTACCGGAGAGTTCGCTGGGGGAGCGTGCGTCGCCCAGGCTGGATGCGGGAGAGTCGGCCTGCTGCAGAGCCTTGAAGATGGCGGAGGGGGAGATGTGTGTCTGTTCTGCCGCATCCTCCGTCTCGCTCTGCCCGTTCTTCACCGACTTCCGTCGCCGCGGCTGGTACTTGTAGTCGGGGTGATCCTTCTTGTGCTGCACGCGAAGCCTCTCTGCCTCCTCCACGAACGGGCGCTTCTCCACCTCGTTTAGTAACCTAGTTCAACACACACACACACTGTGTTTAGTAACCTAGTTCAACACACACACACACACACTGCATTTAGTAACCTAGTCCCCCCCTCCACACACACACACACACACTACGTTCAGTAACCTAGTTTAACACACACACACACACACACACACTGCGTTTAATTACCTAGTTACACACACA
>JAODXP020006581.1:0-2500 GCA_027497455.2 Sardinella longiceps
TGCTTTCAAACTGACCAAAATACTGATAAAGTAGTGGTATAAATTTATTATACCAGGCGGGGAGTGTGCTGGTACAGTTTTGCACTTGCATTCTGAAATGTTTACTCCATGTTCTATGGCTGCCACGGTAACCATTAGTTTAATAACAAGTCTAGAATTCTAACCAGTTCAGTTGCAACATTTGTAGCAGTTTCTTATGGTGAATCTTGGCCCTCATAAGCCTGTAAGTTTATTATACTTGTGTGAATTTGTTATTTGATGTAATGATCTTTTCTTTGTTGTATCTTTGCATGTTTACTATTATCTTAATAGCTATTTCAACAATATGGTTAATCTTAATTAATACTAATTCAGCAACTATCTGCCTATCAGAATGCAATGAGAAATGTACAGTTGTCCTATTCTGCAGCCAATTGTATTGTTTCTGTTTGTTTCAGTTTTACAAAATTTAAGAGTTGTGTGAATAACTTGAAGAAACTGCTGTCATTAAAGAAGATCAAGTTTTCTACATACTCTGTGTTGTTAACTGTCTGTCTAACTGGATAGAAAGCACTACGTCTAAGTGAGGACAGAACATCTGTGCTTTTCATTCCTGTTTGTGTCTATTCCCCCTGGTCAGTAGTAGAACAACAAAGATGGTCAAACTCAGTACCAGGGCTTGTATTATCCCAAGAAGCAATATCAGCCATTATGTGAATGTTTTTCTGATACAATGCACAAAATGCTCAAAAATTGAAACGAAATTCAAATCAATCCACGTATGCACGGGCCACCATCTGTAACACTCCGCTAGGAATACTACTATTTTAAGTACGGGTTCTGATTGACTGAACACAATGATAACGTTTCATTTTTGCATACAGCAGACACACACAGAAAATACAACAACGGTGATTTTTCATACATATATTGTTCCCCAAAAATAGGCTGGCCAGCACTTGCACCCGACACATACACACACACGCGCACACAGTCTCTCTTGCACAGTCCCGTCGGCTCAGTAGCGCGCGCACCCACAGCAGTGTCGGGGCGCGCTCTCCATGAACACTCGCACCATGGCCCAGAGTTCCAAACGGAAAAATAAACACTTCACGCAAAAACTCCGTTAGAAAAATATAGTGAAACCAAGTCCAGTCCTACACAAAAGCAAAAATATAATCCACTCAGTGAAGCAAGGAACTTCGCAGACAGCCACGCGAAGGCTTGGATGAATGAAAAACCCAGCAACGCAAAAATAGAAAAAAGAATCCCTCTCACCGGTCTTTTGATCACCCAGGCGTTGAATGGTTTCAAGTCCCGTGGATCCGGTGAATATGAGGTTATAAGTTTAGTCCTTTGCAAAGGGGTGTTTGTGAAGCTACAGGTCCCAACTTAGACTCCCCGTTAAAGCTTAGTTTGAACTACGCGCACTTCCGCGCTTTATCTCATTAACCAAAAACGTCATTGCCAAACCAGTCAGCTGACGGCGAATGACAGCGCACGTCAGCTTGACTGACAGTTCAATAACCAAATAAACAGAACAGACGACAGCATTATACATTTCTCTAGGGCTACAGGCATACAAAAAAATGGACATATTAATACAATGGAAAACCCTTATTATGCTGCTTATTCCATTCATTGGCAGACATAACCATTTGTATAAAGGGAATCCTAAAAATTATGTGGAGGTGCCACAACATCAAACTCTCTCCAGATGCTCTGTACTGAAGGAGGAACCTGCTGTGTGTGTGTGTGGAGAGGTGAAGGAGCAATCTGCTGTGTGTGTGTGTGTGTGTGTGTGTGTGTGTGTGTGTGTGTGTGTGTGTGTGTGTGTGTGTGTGTGTGTGTGTGTGTGAAGAGGTGAAGGAGGAACCTGCTGTGTGTGTGTGTGTGTGTGTGTGTGTGTGTGTGTGTGTGTGTGTGTGTGTGTGTGTGTGTGTGTGTGTGAAGAGGTGAAGGAGGAACCTGCTTGTGTGTGTGTATGTGAGTGTGTGTGTGTGTGTGTGTGTGTGTGTGTGTGTGTGTGTGTGTGTGTGTGTGTGTGTGTGTGTGTGTGTGTGTGTGAAGAGGTGAAGGAGGAACCTGCTGTGTGTGTGTGTGTGTGTGTGTGTGTGTGTGTGTGTGTGTGTGTGTGTGTGTGTGTGTGTGTGTGTGTGTGTGTGAAGAGGTGAAGGAGGAACCTGCTGTTTGTTTATGTGTGTGGTTATGTATGTGTATGAGTGTGTGTATGTGTTTGTGTGTGTTAATATGTATGTGAATGAGTGTGTGTGTGTGTGTGTGTGTGTGTGTGTGTGTGTGATACACACTCACACACACACACACACACACACATAGAATGAGGGTGCATCAGACAACACACACACACACACACACACACACACACACACACACACACACACACACACACACACGTAGCGTACCGTAGCAGCATGAAGGGCTCACATTTGGGCATCACAGAGAATACATGCCTTAGGCATCATAGTAATACACACACAAAATATTGCTATTTGCTGGTGAT
>JAODXP020006581.1:7500-27500 GCA_027497455.2 Sardinella longiceps
AGAGAGAGAGAGAGGGGGGATAGAGATGTAGAGAAAGAAGGGAAGCAAGGAAGAGAAAAAGTGAAATGCGTAGAGAATCCCAGACACAGATATATATTACATTGTCATGTACAAATACGCCCACAGACAAATCTGTATGCACCTCATCCACACATACACACACACACACACACACACACACATGCACACGCCCACACAGACATGGTTGTATGATTAATTGTGTTCTCTCCTTTTCTTTTTTGTGCACACTTCTTGCAAACACACACACACACACACACACACACAACACACACACTATTTGCACTTGTGCAGGAAATGCTATGGCAACATAAAGTGTATTTTTGTCACGCCAATAAAGCTCTGTGTGAAATGAACTGAGATACAGAGAGAGAAAGAGAGAGAGAGAGAGAGAGATACAGAGAAAGAGAGAGATAGAGAGCGACTTACAGAACATCAGCTCAGTTGGAACAAGAATTACACACTGTAATTTACCCTGATTGAAATAGAACTCCGCTTAGAATTCGGAAATAACATAAGAGGTGTATTCTGATTGGACAGCCATGCCCACACAATGAGACTGAAGACTCTGAAGTGTCTACTGGGAGATGAGGGGGCTGATCTAAAGCCACAGACAGTATACTCTAAAATATAGTACAGTACTACACAGTATACAGTATACTCTACCTCTATCCAGGTGCTGCTTCAGACTAGCGATATCTACACTGTCTGTCTATGGGAATGCAGTAATAGTGCACACTGCTTCAGACTAGCGATATCTACACTGTCTGTCTATGGGAATGCAGTAATAGTGCACACTGCTTCAGACTAGCGATATCTACACTGTCTGTCTATGGGAATGCAGTAATAGTGCTGCTTCAGACTAGCGATATCTACACTGTCTGTCTATGGGAATGCAGTAATAGTGCACACTGCTTCAGACTAGCGATATCTACACTGTCTGTCTATGTGAATACAGTGATAGTGCTGCTTCAGACTAGCGATATCTACACTGTCTGTCTATGTGAATGCAGTAATAGTGCACCTGCTTCAGACTAGCGATATCTACACTGTCTGTCTATGTGAATGCAGTAATAGTGCACACTGCTTCAGACTAGCGATATCTACACTGTCTGTCTATGGGAATACAGTGATAGTGCACACTGCTTCAGACTAGCGATATCTACACTGTCTGTCTATGGGAATACAGTGATAGTGCACACTGCTTCAGACTAGCGATATCTACACTGTCTGTCTATGTGAATACAGTGATAGTGCACACTGTGTTTCAGACTAGCGATATCTACACTGTCTGTCTATGGGAATGCAGTGATAGTGCACACTGTGCTTCAGACTAGCGATATCTACGGTTGATCTGATTTCACCAAGTAATTACTGATCCAGGATCAACATCAAAGTTGTTGGTCCAGGATCAATGTTACAGGTGACCAATCAGGGATCATTTGTGACTGATGATGTCATTGTCCTGCGACATGAAATTTCCCGCTCTTTTTACAACCGACACCATTTTGAGACTGCAGGACTTCCCACAGAGCTCCACAGTTTTCTGAAAGCAGAGGTAAGATTAATAAAAAAAAATTTCAATTTCAATTTCAAACCAATGATTTATATAACTTTTTCAATTTCAAACCAATGATTTAGATACTTGCCACTAGCTACAGTATAATTAGCTAGCTAGCTAGCTAGCTAGCTACAGCGTAGACTAATTAGCTAGCTAGCTACAGTAAAATTGGGGTGGGTTAAAAAAAAAAAGAAAGTGGTGATAGCCTACTATTTTTAGTGGATTGCTAAAGGCTCAGGGGTGTGTTTTTTGAAAGCATACTTGTTAGCCAGTTAGCATCTTGAGTAGTTCCAATGGGCTAGCATAGGTAGCAACTATGACAGCTAACATAGCTAACAACTAGCTAACATAGCTAACAACTAGCTAACATGGTAGCTAACATAGTAACAACTATATGGTTTAGGGGCCCGGGCATTTTTGGCCATGGCGGCCCACTATGATTTTATTAAATAATAATAATAATAATAATAATAATAATAACTCTGTAAGTTAAGAGATTTAATTAAAGAGAGATTTAATTAAACTAGCCCAATGAAAATTATGAGTAGGCTAAATGACAGCCCAGGCCCAAAAATGACAGTTGGCACATCGGGCCCTATGCCCTATGGCCAGTCCATGCCCAGGACCATAAATTCACTGCTTACAGAGATCCAGGACCATCTTTTATTGTATCACTCAGCGATCCCGGACCATCGCTTATTTTACCGCTCACAGCGATCCCGGACCGAAGTTTATTTTACCGCTCACAGCGATCCCGGACCATTGTTTATTTCGCCTATCACATAGTGATCCAGGATCGAAGTTTATTTTACTGCTCACAGCGATCCCGGACCATTGTTTATTTCGCCTATCACAGTGATCCTGGATCGAAGTTTATTTTACCGCTCACAGCGATCCCGGACCATTGTTTTATTTCGCCTATCACATAGTGATCCAGGATCGAAGTTTATTTTACTGCTCACAGCGATCCCGGACCATTGTTTATTTCGCCTATCACAGTGATCCTGGATCGAAGTTTATTTTACCGCTCACAGCGATCCCGGACCATTGTTTATTTCGCCTATCACATAGTGATCCAGGATCGAAGTTTATTTTACTGCTCACAGCGATCCCGGACCATTGTTTATTTCGCCTATCACAGTGATCCTGGATCGAAGTTTATTTTACTGCTCACAGCGATCCCGGACCATTGTTTATTTCGCCTATCACATAGTGATCCAGGATCGAAGTTTATTTTACTGCTCACAGCGATCCCGGACCATTGTTTATTTCGCCACTGACATTCATGCGAACAAGACACTTGCAATGCCGACCTGCTCTGACTGACTCATTTAGGTTTTACTTCAAAAAAGCCAAGCCTACTGTAAGCTCCAGATAGTAAGAAAATGCCCGGCTCTCCCTAGGGCAATCTCTGTCCTAGATATTGCTTTAACCAGGCTATTCTGAACATGCTGCGCATGATGTAAACTTTATTGAGGATTTCGTGCAAGTAGCCTATTCACCGAAATGAATAAGTCCCAGTTCACCGTTGGACATAAGATTCAGCCAGAGGTCCGAGAGTAGCCTATTGCCAACTTGTCACATTGTAAAGTCAGTGCTTGCATCTTATTCAGAAGTACATTCAGAAGTAGTATTCCAAAAAGACTTTATGAACTCAGAGTCAGACCCGCCGTTGCGCAGACTGGAGAACGACAAAATAACATTTTTTGGAACATCCGACTAGCCTCATATTTCTTTTAATTTGCCGCCCGCCACCTCTCCGCAATCGCCCCCTGTGTACCGCTGGCTCCAGGCCTGATGCGCACACAATGCTTCAAGTTCTTTTTCGCGCAACTATAATGGGTAGCCTAAAGTTGTGTAGCCTAATCAGCAAGTGCAGGTGGCATCTATATGCCTATGAGTGGAACATAAATCAGTGACTTTAGTCCAATAAATGCACATTGATCAGCTTTAATCCAGGACTAACCTCAAAGAACATTTTTTGCATGGGTAGCCTATGTAATGAGATTTCAAAAGATGAATTTAGTGATGTAGGCTATTTTAGTAGCCTAGAGGTTAGTTATTATTGTTTGCAATGTGGACTAGGATTTATGTCCGGTCTAGATGTATTCCAATATTAATCAATTGTGTATGTTTTTTTTTTTTTTTTTAATTATTTTTTTAAGTTTCGTCACATCTGAATGATGGCAGGTGAGTGTGACAGCTTGTGTAGCCTATAAGTTTCAGTTGTGTTTAAGAAGCCAAATCATTTTTGACCATTGCTTTTCAAATAATGCCTATGAAGAAGTCATTGCCTTTTTGTTAGATTGCCTTGTTGGAATGGTGGGACCCCACACAATTTATGTCTCCACTTTGAGATCCATCTACGAAGATGCAGACATCACAGATGAGGTCACATGTTACTCCTAATCTATATAGCCTAGTCGTTTTTTATGAAAGCTAAATTAGGCTAATGTACAACTACAGTCAATAGGGTGAATATTGGTAAAGTGGGACAACTGGTAAAGTGGGACACCTAAGCTTTATCCTCTGTAACTTAGCATACTTACTTTTTACTGATCAAAAACAAGTGCTTACTTAATCTTTGGGATGTCAGGAGTTAAAAAATGATGGTTGTTTAGATGTGATGTCACTTTCTGGGGGTGTGACCAGGCCATTTTCACATCATGATCACAAAAAAACAGTAAAAATGGAAATGACATAGCATTCTGATGTAAATAATGTTAAGGGTATAACTATCAAAAGCTTTATGGGATGGTGTAAATGTTATGTTTATATGAAAGATAACCATGAAATGTATATAAAAAAATACAAAATAGTTACATTTCTTATAAGATTTTTACTGTAAATGGGTAAATTTCATCCGTCCCACTTTACCAGTGTGGTACTGGTAAAGTGGGACAGCTAGCCTAACTATTGTTATAGTGGGACAGCATATTAAAAAAAATTCCAAATTCCAAAACAGGATGTAATAGTGATATTTGGCTACATATTGAATAGATAAGCCTTCAAAACTATTTTAAACAATATTTTTTCTGCATAATTCTATATTTGAGAGGCCAAAATGATCATGAGCTAGCCTGTTAGCCACCAAAATCACTTGGTTCTTTTTATGCGTTTGCACACCTAACAGAATCAACCCTCTAAAATTAATGTAGAACATAGTATGGTCCATCAAATGCTGTCAGATCATCACTAACAATTGGGTATCTTAAATAAATCACATTTTTGTGTTTCATCCCTTACCATTATTTATTTATTTAATGTCAAAATTAAAAACCCACTTTACCAGTATAGGGTGTCCCACTTTACCAATGTGTGCCAAGAAAAAAATCTATTTGGCCAATTTCTTTTGAAGGCTTGTCATTTTTTCCACATGCATTATTTTCTGTTTTTTATGTTATCATTACTTAGAGGACAACCTTAGCTTTCCAAAAATATGTTGGGTTGCTATATACAAGATTTGGATTATTATGAAAAGCAGTGGAGAACATAAAATTTCCAAAATTGTCCCACTTTACCCATGTTCACCCTACTACATTCCTTGTTCACATAGCACAAGTCAAACGTTTGTTTTAGCCTACAGTATCTGGGATTAAATAGGCTAACTAACTAAAAATAGTTCAAGCAATCTGCTAGATTCTGATGACAAAAATAATAATGTTGTTAACCTGTGCGTTCGTTATACAGGCTATAGATGCTTTCCTACATCTGATCTGCAAGGTATTGGCATTCATTATTGTCCGATATTTACTTAATATTTAGTTTTAAATCTTTTTTGCAATTTCAAGAATTCTGTGTTTCATTTACACAGGACTTGTCAGGGACGGTCCATCTTGTTTCACAGGCCCTGGGGAAAATTTTGGAAGGCTCTGCAAGAGCAAAAAACTCATATTTTTTGAAGGTACTGTATATTATTGTGGATTTCCATGTGGTGTAGTAGTGTAGGTCAGCTGAAACATTTAAACACACAGAAAATAAATGGTACAATTAAAAGGAAAGGAAAAGTATAGCAATTTCACAATTGGTCTCATGTTTTCATTTTAAAAATGAAACTAACCATTTATATTTCTTTATCATTTGCTAGAAAAACATTTTCCAGGAAAGGGTGGTGGGAGCCTTCCTGGAAAATCAGAACCACTGGGTTCTCTTTGTAAGTTGATGAAAATCTGCATTGTACTATAGCCTACTAGGCCTATTTTTATTTTTCAATTCTATTCCAGCAGTGTACTGAATCTTATATGACTATTACCCAAGCATCTTAACAGCAAACATTGATCTCACATCTAGTATGCAGATATCCTTCACCGTACATGTACGTACATGAACTCCTTCGGGGAGTCACCTTTAAAAAAGTCCCGCATCCTGACTAACTGGAGGTGATATTCTTTAATGGTTATAACATGGCTAACAATTGTAATCACTATAGCGTATATTATACCGTATTTTTATTTCTATTTTTAACAGCTCTTTTGCTGAATTGCGAGGGTGCCATGGCCCCTGGACAATGGTGTCCATTCAACACCCCCCCCAGTTGGATGGACACTCATGTGGAGTCCATGTGATAATGGTCAATATTTTTTGTATGTTGGCTAAAAATGAGCACTGTCTTATCAGATGGTCCTGGGCATTTTGGAACTGCTGCCTTTGCTTAACATGTGGAAAATTGTTCTTCATTCATCAGTATGCCCAGGCCATAATCAATGGGGATGCAGTGCAGCGGGGGTGCATCGAGGAGCTGCCTGACATTCCTGAGCAGAGAAAAAAACTCTGCAAGGACCTGTTTGATGCAGCAGGTAACATACTCAGATTAATACAGCCCAGTTGGTTATTTAAAGGTTGAGGAGGAGATCTTTTTTCTGTAGTTCATCTCAATTAGTAGTTCTCCAACACGTCAATCATTATGGATTAATTAATGTTATGCTATTGAGCATGCTTGTTCTCGACTACACATGCCTCTGCGCTGGCTGTACAGTAAACAAAAACATATGACTGGCGTTAACTCCAGAAGAGCAGTAAAATGGTGTTTGGTGAGACCTCCAGAGAATCTAGTTATATGATACTGTAAGGGGTAATGCCACTGTTGAGATTCTAGTATTGAATTAATACTTTCTTCATGCATTTGGATTGAACATTAACATGTTTTATCTGTTAATTTTTACTTATTTTCAGACAGAGTACAAAAATGCAGCGAATGTTTGCAATCCTTATCCAGAGCAAATAAGGTATAGTAAAATATTAGGCTTATTCTTTAGTATTTTATCCATTGTTACAATTGTTTCATTAACTTAAGAAGACTTATTTTCAAAGGCTATTAGAGCTTGCATGAAGGAAAAACATTAGGCCTACTCTTTAGTACCAGGGCCTTAACAGGGTACTAATTATATGTAATACATTTCATTATAGCAATGTAATAACATATGTATGACTAATTTTATCCATTGTTACAATTGTTTCATTAACTTAAGAAGACTTATTTTCAAAGGCTATTAGAGCTTGCATGAAGGAAAAACATTAGGCCTACTCTTTAGTACCAGGGCCTTAACAGGGTACTAATTATATGTAATACATTTCATTATAGCAATGTAATAACATATGTATGACTAATTTTATCCATTGTTACAATTGTTTCATTAACTTAAGAAGACTTATTTTCAAAGGCTATTAGAGCTTGCATGAAGGAAAAACATTAGGCCTACTCTTTAGTACCAGGGCCTTAACAGGGTACTAATTATATGTAATACATTTCATTATAGCAATGTAATAACATATCTATGACTAATTTTATCCATTGTTACAATTGTTTCATTAACTTAAGAAGATTTATTTTCATAGGCTATTAAAGCTTGCATGAAGGAAAAACATTCTTTAGTACCAGGGCCTTAACAGGGTACTAATTGTATGTAATACATTTCATTATAGCAATGTAATAACATATCTATGACTAATTTTATCCATTGTTACAATTGTCTAATTATAGCCTAACTTTCTCTAATTTTAGGTCCAATGCAGATATTGTGGCACCTTCCGGCATAGCCGTTGCGCAATGAAAGTGTGCCAGCTGTGCAATTATTGTGCACGTGAGTACTTTTTTCCCCCACATTTTTTTGTTAATAGGAAATAAAATGCTTTCATTAAAAAAAAGACACTGTAGGCCTACTAACATAAGATATGTTTAATCCTTTATACTTGTAAATTTTCATATCACATTCAGCTCATGCAAAAATAGCAATCAGAGCTAGCAATCAGCACTGAATGTCACTGTAACTAAAAATTGTATTAAATATGTACTAACATGCATCTTTATGCTTTAGAGATAAATAAAGTGTTAAAGAGTATTGAAGATGAGGGGAAAGAAGAAAGAAAGGAAGAAAGGTTGAGAGAAGAGAGGTTTGAAGAAGAGGGTAAAGAGGAAAGGTTGGAAGAAGAGGGTAAAGACGAGGTGTCGGAAGAAGAGGGTAAGGACGAGGTGTCGGAAGAAGAGGGTAAGGACGAGGTGTCAGAAGAAGAGGGTAAGGACGAGGTGTCGGAAGAAGAGGGTAAGGACGAGGTGTCAGAAGAAGAGGGTAAGGACGAGGTGTCAGAAGAAGAGGGTAAGGACGAGGTGTCAGAAGAAGAGGGTAAGGACGAGGTGTCGGAAGAAGAGGGAACAGATGAGGTGATGGAAGAAGAGAGGAAAGATGAGATGATGAAAGAAGAGGGGAAAGATGAGATGATGAAAGAAGAGGGGAAAGATGAGATGATGAAAGAAGAGGGGAAAGATGATATGATGAAAGAAGAGGGGAAAGATGATATGATGGAAGAAGAGGGGAAAGATGAGATTTTGGAAGAGGAGGGGGCAGCAAAAGGGATTACTGTGCCAGGGCGCCTAGGTGTTACAGGGACTAAAAGAAAATCATATATTATCACCCCTGAGGAAATTGCGCGGCGCATAAAGGGGGAGAATATGTCAAACCATGTTTTCCGGAACCTAATTGGGGTACGTAACTACAAAACAGTTGTCCTATCCTATGAAATAATTATGCCTTCTTTTGTAAATTTTTTGTATTTCATCATGCTGAAAGCAGGAAAGAAACACATGCTTGAATATGCTTCAGATGACAAAACGCTGGAGTACTCTAATCGCAATTTGAAAAATTAATTGTGATTACAAAGTAAATAAATCGTGATTCATGTGATTAATCGTGATAGCCCTAATTTGAACATACATAAGTGTTATCTCCATATTGAGCTCAGCATTTAGCTAACCCAGAAAAAAATGTCTTAATGTAATACCCTGATAGGTCTTGTTTCTTTTATGTCCTCCTCCTTTCTAGGGGAGAAAAGCCAATCTACCCCCAATGCTGAAAGAGAGGCCACTCAGGAAAAAGACCAAAACATCAATTTTCAGCTGCCTCAGTGAGGGGGAGGCCATGGACCTTGCCGATGGCTTTGGGGCTAGCCTGGCACGCCACATGGGGAGTGAGCTAACCAAGGACATCACCAAAGAGATGGCAGACACGACAAAGTAAGTGTTTCGATGCAGTCAGTATTTTCTATATTGTAGTCTATTAATGTTATCTATGTCAACACAATTATTTTTGGCTACCTAAGTTCTATTCCATTTTGTAAACATTTTGTTATGTTTCTTATTATGTATGTTGTTTTCCCTAGGCAAACCCTGGATATGATGATGCAAAATGCCAGGGCCAGCTATGGCATTAATTCGCCCATGAGTTTGGAGACGCATAGCTTTGGCCCCCAAGCACTTGATCATGTTATTCTGTTTCTTATTTCGAGTTTGGAAAATGTACGTCTTTAAATTTTGCTTAGCATATTATTTCTTCTTTAGTATTCTTTAATAGTTTGTTTAGTGATTTAGTGTTTGTTTGATTACCCAAAGAGCTTTTTAATAAATAAATAAATAAATAAATAATAAGTAAATAAATAAATAAACTTCCAAGATTTTAAATAGTCAGTTTGTAAGTGGTGATTCTTTAACCTCAGAGATTGCTAAAACAGATGGGAGTTCATAAATGTGTAATGGTATGAAATGCGGTGATTGAGGGGTAGGTTGTTTCCGTGACACCTCTGACCAACTCTTTCAAGGTCACATATTACAAAAAATCACAGTAATTTTGAAATATTACAGCAACACATATTGTATTTTGCAGCTTATCATGGCAAGGTCAGTCTTACAACGCTATAACAATGATTTTGTAGGTTCTCCCTTTCCACTTGTTTGAGCATGTAATGGAGTGTGTCCGGCAGGTGGTAGACTCAAGGCATGAAAACGGAATATTGCAGAAGTCTTTCTTTTTATTTTGAATTAGGCCACCGGCGGGGTGTATAACATAACAAATTAACAAACTAAACAAATAAAACACTGATCAAACCGACAATATCAACATAATCTCAACACACACACACACACAAGGTATGGGAACGAGGTCTCCATTGAAACTGTGTTAAAGCTCAGTTTTATCATGAAATAACTTAATGTAATTTATGTAAATAAATTAAATTTGTCAGAATTGGACACTGAACTATGAACAAACAATTTAAAATGTTAAATATTACACCAAAATTGAAATGACAGACATAAAACCTCTTTCCTTTACTTTGAAGGGGAAGGTATTGTATTTTGGACTGGACTACAGGGTATAAAAAAATAATGTAATGGGAGTCAATAGAGTGTTCCTGTTAGTTGCCCCGTTAAAGTCCTAGATGACCGTTTTATTTATATGTATTTTTCCCTGAGTGTCTGGAACGCTTTTTCACTGGATAATCTGGTACTGCTGTGCCAACACCCACATTACGCTTCCTTGGTGGAAATAATGGCATAATTTTCTTTGCATTATTGGCAATGGTGGGGAAGGACAGGCTGACACTGCCTGCTTTCACAACATGGTCATGTAGATTATCAACCATATCTTTGATTTGATCAGGTATTTCTTTCCAGCTACTAATAATTTCTGTAATGTTCTTTAACTTATCAACAGTAGCTGACACGGTATTTGACACAGGAGTCGCACCAGTAGGCCTAGTCGGCGATAGGAGTACTTCAGCACTGTGTTGAGGAATCTGCAATCTTTCATGTGCTCTTTCTGAAGAGGGGCAATGACTGGCAGTATTCTTCACCCGTCCAGCACACTGCAAGTCCCACATGACCGTAAAGTATTCTTCGGCTTTTCCAAGAAGGACATGAATAAGGTCATCAATGCGCCTGTTTCGTATACCACCAAGGAATTGGTACTTCAGTCTATTGAAAAACCTGAAACACAATAATGATATTGATAGCCAATAGTAATAATGATAATACATTTTACTCTTTCTACACATTCCTTAAAATATCTTGAACTGTGGTAGGCCTTTGCCTATTAATTAATGCTTGTGTAGACCGAAGGACAGCCCATTGAAATGAACAAGACACACCCCACACCTGAACCTGTTCATGTTTGCCACCCATAGCAAGGCATTGCATAGACATATCTGTCTGACTTCACTTAAATAGCTGAAAGGGACCAAGTGTGAAAATGTGTGTAGTTACTGTCAGATCATGATCATCATTTTAGCAAAGAGAACCAAAAAATGCTAGACTACAGTTTTAATTCTAAAAAGATTTGATCGGCTGAAAAATGTGCAAGTAAGGATGAAGGTTGCAAGCCAGATTTTATCTTACCGTTCAATAACATTGTTAGTGTCAGAGTTCAAGTGCTCAAAGCAGCGACCATAATCTGACCACATGTGACCTATAGCTTCCCAGTGTCTTCTGAAGTATTGGCACACAGCTGGGTGCTGATTGAAAACTTTGTAGAACTTTTTTGATGTGGCCTCGTATTCTGATTCCTGAAAAAAAAAAAATCATAAAATCAACCACATCTTCCTGGATTTCATAGGCCTAATGATAATGATAGGCTAATTGATGTTGTGGCCTTCATTATTATGCTGGAACAAGGACTGCATATCCTATTGCATTGTGCGCTCATAAAATAGCATTTCAGGAATGTGTGACTGACGAATGACCAGGTTTTTCAACATACCGCCATTCTGACATGAGGCAGCCTTGCCTTCTCATGGCAGAGCCATGCTGAGGCCAAAAACGGTCCTGGCCTTCATTATTAATTAATACACAACTTAGCGGGGCTGGACTTAGCCAAAGGTGAATTGCAGTATTGAATCACTGGTACAGAAAGCCTCATAGGCTTTAAATACCTACATTTTTACAAGACTTCAACTTGTAAAAGTAAGCCATGATGTCATCCCTGGTCTTGACATTGGAGGGCCCATGTACTTCAGACTCTCTTTTTGATAGCCACCTTTGGACAGCCTGTTAATACAGGAACCAATTAAACACTAGAAAATTAAAAAAAATCACAGATTGCAAAATAAAGTAAATGTTACAAACATTAAAAACAAAACATACCTGTGTGACATGATACCAGCACAAGAGGATAGCAGACTCAGGAAAGATTCTAGATAGAGCATTTATTTCAGCATAATCTTTATCAACCATGAATGCACTAGAAAGAACAAAACATAACAGCTTCTGTTATTGTCCAAATAGCTTCTATTATTATTCATAATAGCTTCCATTATTGTCACTGTAACTCATTGTAACTCATCAGTAAAGGATTTAATATTGTTTCAGGACTCTGATACCATTACATCAGTGTTATTAGTGCCATAGCAAGAATGCATATTCAGGATAGCACAAAATTCCACAGATCAAAGCAAGGTTGAGAAGTGTGTTTATAGGATTTTTCACCCGTTGTGCACTTGTTTCATATGAGGTTCTTTAATACTACTTTCACTAGTGCTATTTCATAAAACCCCCATTATGGGAAACATCTCCTCTATCCTCTCTAATAAAAGTGCATTATTTTTTACCTAATATTTCTACTAGGAAGGTTCATGTAACCATGTACAACTTGGTGTCAAATTTACATGAAAAGATTAGGTGTAATTTAGGTTTCTTAAGGTAAATCATAGAGGTTATTTTTTACAGTGTACATACTGTGCTGATTTTCCTGGATATACAGTAGTTCTCCAATAAAGCTGAAACAGACACAGTGCCTAAAGTAAAGTTTACCTGGGAGGGCACATGAGCTTCTTTCTGAGTTGCCCAAGAGTGTTTTCCAGGGTGCTCTGGCACTCATTACTTATGATGGCATATGCCACAGGCACTCCACGTCCATGACCATCCCTTACCATGAGAGTGAGCAAGGGGAATTCATATTGATTCACACAGTGGGTGGTGTCCACAAAGATAATGTGCTTGCCATGTTGTGCCAGATTTGCTTTCATCAGTGGAGTTTGCAGCAAGACAATCAGCTCTTGAGATGAAGTGTATGGTTGGTAAAAAACAACATGCTCTTGAAGTGGCCCATTTACTAATGCTTCTACACTCTGACTATCATTTGAGTGATAGCGCTTCCTCCTCATGACTGTCGTTCTGACATTGTCTATATCACGTGGTGTGGGAAAGTATGTCCTATCATGGACATCGCAGTGTTCTTCATTCCGTGCCCACTTATGACACTCAGTCAGAATGACATCAGGTTTTGTTCCAAGAGCAAGGAGCTCTTCTATCTTTCCCTTAAGCTCTGGGTCCATACGGTGTGAGTGTCCATCACTTGGATCATTGATGGCATGGTTGTTATGCTGATTGAATACATGCTGTATGATAACTGTGTAGCCTTGCCAATCACAATTAATTTTGAAAGAAACATAGGCCTTGCAACCTACAGCTCTGTAGCTATTGTTCCTTGTTTTGCCAAATCGAAGACAATTATATTTGAGATAACCCTTCTCCTGGTCTTTCTTTGATGATGAATTAAATTTAGTGAATTGTCCATCAAAGCTTTCCAATCTACTAATTATAAAACTATTTACGTCTTGCTGTCTTGGGATTACAAAAATATCAAGTTTTGCTTTCTTTGATCCGGATTTTCTTTTTTCTTCTACTCTGACAGCCTTTTTAATAATGTCTTCCATCTCTGAAAGAAAAGACCACATTTTCAACACCACATGCTTTAGTTCCATTTTAATCCACAGTAATTACATAATTTATAAATTCATAGCATCTGTAGGCCTATGTTATTTCATCAAAATAAAACCATGATAAAGCATAAAAAGCATGATATTGGATGTATAAAATGAACAGTGGTCCAGGATTGCTGTGAGCGGTAAAATGAACAATGGTCCTGGATTAGTGTGAGTTGTAGGCTAAAATAAACTTCGGTCTTGGATCGTTGTGTGAGCGGTAAAATGAATAATGAACAATGGTCCTGGATTGCTGTGAGCGGTAAAATGAACAATGGTCCTGGATTCATGTGAGTGGTAGCCTAAAATAAACTTCGGTCTTGGATCACTGTGAGCGGTAAAATAAACTGGTCCAGGATCACTGTGAGCGGTAAAATAAACTGGTCCTGGATCATTGTGAGCGGTAAAATGAACCATGGTCCTGGATCACTGAGCGGTAAAATAAGCTTCGATCCTGGATCACTTTGAGCAGGAAAATGAACAATGGTCCTGAATCACTGTGAGCGGTAAAATAAACTGGTCCTGGATCACTGTGAGTGGTAAAATGAACAGTGGTCCAGGATCACTGTGAGTGGTAAAATGAACAATGGTCCTGGATCACTTTGAGCAGTAAAATGAACAATGGTCCTGGATCACCGGTAGGTGTATATTTCCCCTAAACCATAGTTGCTAACTATGTTAGCTGCTACTATGTTAGCTATGTTAGCTGTCATAGTTGCTAACGATGTTAGCCCATTGGAACTAGCCTACTCAAGATGCTAACTGGGTAACAAGTAAGCTTCCAAAAAGCACAAAAATAGTACTCACCACTATTTTTTTAATTTAATTTTTTAATTTTTTTTCTTTATAAGATATTTTTAACCCACCACAAATTTTAGTATTATACTATAGGCCTAGCTAGTGGTTAGTATCTAAATATAGGCTATACATATACACACACACACACACACATATATATATATATATATATACATATATATATTATTATTTTTTTTTTTAAGTTTTATTTGAGATATTTTTTAACCCACCACAATTTCAATATTATACTGTAGTGGTTGAAATTGAAAAAGTTACTATCTAAGTCATTGATTTGAAATTGAAATTGAAATTGAAATTGAAATCTTACCTCTGATTTGAGTCCTGCAGTCTCAAAATGGTGTCGGTTGTAAAAAGAGCGGGAAATTTGAATATTTCTTACATGTCGCAGGGCAATGACATCATCAGTCACAAATGATCCCTGATTGGTCACCTGTAACATTGATCCTGGACCAACAACTTTGATGTTGATCCTGGATCAGTAATTACTTGGTGAAATCAGATCAACCCGATATCTACACTGTCTGTCTATGGGAATACAGTGATAGTGCACACTGCTTCAGACTAGCGATATCTACACTGTCTGTCTATGTGAATGCAGTGATAGTGCACACTGTGCTTCCTCAGTTTGCAATGTATTTATCAAACCTGAACCAGCTCAGCCAATCAGCACCTACCTACCCCACCCTCTAGCACCTCTAAAAGTGCAAACAGTGGACCCACATGTCTCAGTGTTGATTCAACACACAGTCTCAGAGTTTATCTCAATGTTGAGCTCAGTGTTAATGCAGAGTAAAGTCAAGGCAGAGAGTTGATTACAGTGTTGTTTCAGTGTTCATCTAGACAAAACACAGCCTTGTCCTCCATGATGATAGTGGCCTCGCTCAAGTTCAGTCTACATAGAACCCAGCCCACACACACACACACACACACACACACACACTCAGCCCAACCACCATGGTTCTGGACAGGAGCGCAGATGCAGTCTGGGGGAAACCCATCCCAACCTCCATGTTTGTGGCCCAGGTCCATTGTGTGTGTGTGTGTGTGTGTGTGTGTGTGTGTGTGTGTGTGTGTGTGTGTGTGTGTGTGTGTGTTTGGCAGCAGAGGGAAAATAAACACGACTGAGTGATGACAGGCTGAGTGAGCGGTGTTGACAAGCCCAGACTTATAAATACACCCAAACAAATAAACACACACACACACACACACACACACACACACACACACACACACACACACACACACACACACACACACACACACAGACACACACACACACACACACACACACAGGTCTGTTGTCTGCTTTGACATGTTGAAAAGTAGAGCCACACTCTGACTCCAGTTTCTCTCCTGTTTGCCTGCTGGTTATGGGGAATGTGACGGGGCTGTCCATCACTTGCCTGTGTGTGTGTGTGTGTGTGTGTGTGTGTGTTGCATACCACTCTTATGACCTTGTTACAGGTTTTTATTTTCCATTCTTTTCTCTTAAACTCAACATAACTTCATTCTCCCCAAGAGTCACACTAAAAAAAAAACAAGTTTCTATCAGCGATCTATAATCTGTAATTTATATATATATATATATATATATTGTAAATTAAACAAACATCTATAATCTGTAATTTATATATAATCTCAGATGATGTTTCTCTCTGTAGTCTACTATCTGAAGTCTATAATATGAAATCTATATTGTAATAATCTCTGATGAGGTTTCTGTCTGTAGTCTATAATCAAAAATCTATACTGTAATAATCTCTGATGAGGTGTCTGTCTGTAGTCTATAATCAAAAATCTATACTGTAATTAGCGATAAATTGCCAAGAGTTGCCGAAGACTCCCAAGAAACATCGCTTGAGCCCAACAACCAAAACGTCAAATTTGACCATGGATGTTAGCATTCAAATGTTCGATCCTGCTTCTCTACAGGCATCTCACCGGTAAGCCCAACCGCATCATAGCTCATTACATAAAGTTAACCGAAGTTTAACTTGATTTTATCAAGTTTCTTCCCCAAGTCACCTGCCACTTTTGTCGCTGAAATCGCCCGTCTCCATACAAAGTCAATTACTTCCGTCATCCATGTCGCCTGAATCGCTGTCAGTCTGAACGCGCAGTGATGATGTTTCTATCTGTCGTCTATAATCTGAAATCTATACAGTAATAATCTCTGATGATGTTTCTCTCTGTAGTCCGTAATCTGTAGTAATCTCTACTGTTTGTTGTGGTTGTTGTTACCATGGTGTTTGGAGACGGCTCTTCCCCAGTCCCCTGTTGGCCCAAAGCCTGGAATCCCCCCAATCACCACGACAACCACGCACAACCTATTCTAAACATTCCAGTCGGCACGGCAACCAGCTCCACTGCTTCCTTCGGCTGGATGGTTAATCTCTAAATAAATCTATTCACACACCTGAAGTAAATCAACATCTTACAGGTGCAAGGCTCCTCTTTGCCAACAATCTATCAATCTCTAAAGCGTGTGTGTGTGTGTGTGTGTGTGTGTGTGTGTGTGTGTGATCCTGTCTCATTTTTCTAGCTTGTTTCCATTTTGCATCATTTCAGTTTAAAACACGGAGCGTGTATATTGAGGAAGGAGGGTGTGTGTGTGTGTGTGTGTGTGTGTGTGCGTGTGTGTGTGAGAGAGTGTGTGTAGGGGGGGGGGGTGAGGCGGGGAAGTGGTTTATATGCATATTTCAGTGCTGGAGCATCTCAGTGCAAATCCTATCCCATTCCCCACGTGTGTGTGTGTGTGTGTGTGTGTGTGTGTGTGTGTGTGTGTGTGTGTGTGTGTGTGTGTGTGTTCCATTGAGTGAGGAGTAGTAAGTAAGGAGAGAATCCAATATGACTCGCGCTGCTGCTGCTGTTGCCACTGCTGCTGTGCTGCTCTCAGACCTGCCTGTGTGTGTGTGTGTGTGTGTGTGTGTGTGCGTGTGCGCGTGTGCTGCCGTGCTGTTCTCAGTCCTGCCTGCCACGCTGCATTCACATAATAACTAAGTAAAGAAATAATAAAGAAGCAGAGAAAACGAGGTTCATAGCGTAACCTCTCTCTCTCTCTCTGTGTGTGTGTGTGTGTGTGTGTGTGTGCGTGTGTGTGTGTGTGCGAGCCTAGCGTAGCCTCCTAGCGTAGCATAGCCTAGCGCTGCTGCAGTGTGGTGTCATAAATCATGGCGGGGAGTTTGATGGCATCCAGCTCATTCCCGATGAGGCCCGTCCCCTGCCTGTGTGTGTGTGTGTGTGTGTGTATGTGTGTGTATGTGTGAGCCTAGCGATGAGGCCCGTCCCCTGCCTGTGCTAATCAGCGCACAAAGCCGTCTCCCGTGACAACATGGTGAGCTACTTCTATCCTCTCACACAGCGTGTGTGTTACACCTTCAGCTCACACTACACACACACACACACACACACACACACACACTCGCCTGAATCACTTAACCACACAGGCAACACAAATCTACCTAAACACACACACACACACACACACACACACACATACTCGCCTGAATCACTTAACCACACAGGCAACACAAATCTACCTAAACACACACACACACACACACACACATACACACACACACACACACACTACACACACGCGCCAGAATCACTTAACCACACATGCAACACAAATATACCTAAACACACACACACACACACACACACACACACACACACAAGCAGACAAGCAGTCATCACCCAAAAAACATACACCCTACTCCATTCTGTATTTGTCATCACACACACACACTCACGTACACACATACAAGCGCAAACACACACACACACACACACACACACACACACACACACACACACACACACACATACAAGCACACACACACACACATACAAGCGCAAACACACACACACACACACACACACACACACATACAAGCGCAAACACACACACATACACACACACACACACACACACACACACACATACAAGCGCAAACACACACACACACACACTCACATACACACACTGCCATTGCCCAAGAAACACTTGGTAATCAGGGGGTTTTCTCAGGACAGTGATCTACCTTTCTGTCCTTTTTTTCTGCCCATCCATCTTTTTCTTCTCTTTCTTTCTCTCTCTTTGTGTCCCTCTGTTCTCTCAGCAAACATTCTGACTGCAGCCCCTCCAGCAGACCCTCTATGTGACTCATTCATTATTCAGACCTGACAGGAGAGAGGGAGAGAGAGAGAGAGGGATAGAGAAAAGAGGGAGAGAGAGAGGGATAGAGAGAGAGGCAGGGAAAGAAAGACAGAGGGAGTCAGGGACTTGGGGAGAGAGAAAGAGAGAGCGAGGGAGAGAGGGCCAGGGACTCAGGGAGAAAGAGAGGGAAAGAGTGAGGGAAGGAGAGAGAGGGAGAGCAAGGGACTCCGGGAGAGAGAGGGAGCGAGGGAGAGAGAGGGAGAGCAAGAGGGAAAGAGAGAGGGGGTCAGGGACTCAGGGAGAGAGGGAAAGAGAGAATGAGGGAGAGAGAGAAGAGGAGAGGGAGAGAGGGCCAGGGACTCCGGGAGAAAGAGAGGGAGAGAGTGAGGGAGAGAAAGAAAGAGAGAGTGAGGGAGAGAGAGAAAGAGAGTTGTGAAATGACAATAGCGTACAGAGGCTTCAACATCAATGCATGTTCCCCTCACTGAACTCCTCCCGTGTCTCTGGCACGTAGGGTGTGGTGTGTGTGTGTGTGTGTGTGTGTGTGTGTGTGTGTGTGTGTGTGTGTGTGTGTGTGTGTGTGTGTGTGTGTGTGTGTGTGTGTGTGTGTGTGTGTGTGTGTGTGTGTGTCTGGCACGTAGGGTACAGACTCTCAGAGAGACACAGAGCACAAACTCAATGAGGATAATTTGAGCACTGCTTCTTTGGTCCCAGTAAACACTTAAAGAAACATTTAGCCAGAGTGTGTGTGTATGTGTGTGTGTGTGTGTGTGTGTGCGCGAGTGCCCCGACACAGGACAAAAGCGAGGCTTCAAAGTCGTTTCTACTCAACAGTAACCCTGCAGTAAACAAAGCACCCACTCCCATCCCATGCTGTGTGTGTGTGTGTGTGTGTGTGTGTGTGTGTGTGTGTGTGTGTGTGTGTGTGTGTGTGTGTGTGTGTGGCACTGATACTGCATTAAAATTCCGTGTGTATTGTACACGTCTCATTGGCATGCCAAGCTGATTGGTCAATACATGTCTTAAAGAGGAGACCTTTTATTTGTTTGCCTCTCTTAGCTATTACACCGCTCTACACACACCACTTATCCCCTCCACACACACACACACACACACACCACTTATCCACTCACACACACACACACATACACACACACACACACACACACACACACACACACACACACACACACACACACACACACACACACACACACACACCACTTATCCCCTTCACATCCCCTTTTTGAGGAGGCTGCAGAGCACCCTTGTTGTTGTCCCTGTTCTGAGGACAGTTTTGATTGGCTGAGAGCTGGCAGGTAATTATCAGCGTCTCACAGATTCCTGTCAGTCTCCTGTCCCTCCCTTCTCTCGTCACCAACGGACGTTTTTCCTCTCCACTTTTGTGTGTGTGTG
>JAODXP020006581.1:30000-35000 GCA_027497455.2 Sardinella longiceps
ATGGTTGCCGTGGCGAAGACTGTTTGTCACGCTTTAGTGGAAAATTACTGGATCATTCCTTTAAATGGTTAAGCAGCTGGCAGGGCTGCATGGACAGCATCGTCAAACAGACCATAATAATTCAGCCGGCTGTGCTACATGGACAGACCATAATAGTCAGCCTGCTGGGCTACATAGACAGCATAGTCAAACAGCCCATGGGTAGCCATCCCAAAATACCATAATAGTCTGCTCAGCCCCAGGTCTGTCTCCATGGAGACTGCATTAGTATCCAATGTCCCTCCACAAACATACATACCATAATAGTCTGCTCAGCCCCGGTTTATCTCTGTGGTGACTGCATACAATACATACCATAATAGTCTGCTATTCATTCACAAATCAGCTAATGTAGGTTTAGTACACTGACTCGGAATCAGAGGTTAAATCCTACATGCAGTGACATCATCAGAGGTTGAATCTCACCTGTAGTGACATCATCAGAGGTTGAATCTCACCTGTAGTGACATCATCAGAGGTTGAATCCCACCTGTAGTGACATCATCAGAGGTTGAAACTCACCTGTGGTGACATCATCAGAGGTTGAATCCCACCTGTAGTGACATCATCAGAGGTTGGACCCAACAGAGGCCAGAGAGGTGTGAAGTAAACAGATTGAGAGAGTGAGAGATGCATTCATGCATAATTTCTCTCAGATTATCATATGAAAGAGTTTCATTTTTCACTCAAGTGTTTGAGAAGGCTTGTTTATGTCCTGCCTGCTTTTCTTCAATCCTTTTACTTTTTTTTTTTTCTTTACCCTCCAGTTATCAAAGTACCGTCTGTTGTTCCATCTGCCAGTGACCAGGAGAGCACACACACACACACACACACACACACACACACACACACACACACACACAGCGGCGCTGGATTGGGCTTCGCAGCTCCACGGCGTTTAGACGATATTAATGTGTACACAACGCTCAGGATGTTTAGCCCATATTAACTCATTGACTGCCAATGACGTCTTTAGACGTCAACTGAAATACTACCGTTCACTGCCAATGACGTCTTTAGACGTCAACTGCGTTTTTTAATGGGGCGGGCTGCAGAAAGACCTAGGGAACCTTGTCTGTAAATATCAGAATTCTCCGTCGAAAATTGTTGTTCCAAATTGATCCTGAGGGTGGCAGTGTGTCACTTTGGATGTGAGATGAGCATAGATTCATAGGTATGGCCAAGGGAGAAGTAGAGAAAGCTAATGACATGGCTAAATATGCTGTTAGCAAAGTGCAGACGTAAATCGGAGAAATTTAGGCAGTTCACACTCGATCAGAGTATGTGTCACTGCCATAGTAGTTCGAGTAGTGTTCCGATCGTGGGAGATGAAGGAGATCAACCTTGGGCAAACGGAAATAGCAGTTGTGACTTGTTTCAGTGCCCAACGAGCTCACAGTTCCGGGTCAGGTAAGAATTTGCGAGCCGGGTGTTGATCACAGAGTTATCGCTGTCACAGCCTGTAATAGCATATATTTACCTTGTTACAACAATGTCTATTTTATTACCAAAAGCCCCCTGTTACTGTTGTTTTTGTGGTCTTATCAAAGGAAGACATTTTCCCGATGTTTGACGTGCTAACTGACCGAAAAATACGCGCATCCAAGACACTAACGTTGTCAAACAAAACGCTAATTTTCTCCCTTTTTTGGTGAACAACGGGAAGTTTGGAGAAAGTAGCTTATGTTCGCCTGCTGATTTCTAAGCAATGGAAAGGGGTAGAAACGAACTTTTTTTTTCTGGTGAAAGAAGAGAGTCTGCTCTTTCTTGTGGTAGTTTCATTGTTTATGTAGTCGTAACACATAATATTCTGTGGCTCTTTAAAAAACAGTCAAAATTCCCCAAAACCTCTGGCAGTATGGAACTCTCTATTCTGAAAACGGCTGGCAGTCAATGAGTTAATGTTCCTATTTAATTACAGGCCTACCATCCTGTAGAGCTTAGCAGACACAAATCTCATTGGCCTCACACACACACACACACACACACACACACACACACACACACACACACACACTCACACAGTCCAAATGCATCAGCTCCCAGTGACAAATGTGTTTGAATTGAAGAGTTTTGCTAGAGTGATGTCGGCCGGTGGCAGCGGTCCTTAGAGAGAGGGCTGTGAGGCATAGCTGTCTACAGAGAGTGTGTGTGTGTGTGCGCTCAGGGCTGTGAGGCGTAGCTGTCTACAGAGAGAGTGTGTGTGTGTGTGTGTGTGTGTGTGTGTGTGCGCTCAGGGCTGTGAGGCGTAGCTGTCTACAGAGGGAGATATGGGCCGCGCTCACCAGCCACGCAAATACAAGAGAAAAAGCCATTTGCTGCTATAGAACAGCTATGGAAATTACTCATGTTTCTGCTAGATCACTGCCTCTTGTAATTCTTTGACTGTTTTCTGCTGACACACACACACACACACACACACACACGGTATAATGAGACCTTCTGTATTCTCTGAGGAGTGTGTAGGTGAAATGCAATTATGGGATGTACAGGCATGAGGAGTTTTGTGTGTGCGTGTGTGTGTGTGTGTGTTTGTTCCTCTGCGTCTCCCCTCCCTGGTCTGCTGTAGAGCTCAGAGTCCAGTGGCACGTCAAGCCTGAGCGTCTGGCCCATACCTGGCCCGTGTCCAGGCCGTGTCCAGTTGATAGGTGTAGTCTCCCTGACGGCAGACGCAATTTTGCAGATAAACTGTGTGTAAGTATGTGTGTGTGTGTGTGTGTGTAAGTGGTCCGGCAGGAGAGAGGGCCAATAACACGGCCGCCTGACCAGCTGTGTGTCAGGATAAACTCCGCTACCACACCACACACACACCACATCGCTGCCGTGCCGTGTATACACACACACACACACACACACACACACACACCACATCGCCGCTGTGCCGTGCCGCTCTCCAGGCTGCCGTGCAACTCCAGGAGTCGATACTCAGCACTGGCGCCGAGTGTGTGTGTGTGTGTGTGTGTGTGTGTGTGCGCGTGTTCTGCAGCGTAGCGCTCTCCAGGACTCAATATTCGCACTGGTGGTGAGTGGCCGGCGATTATCACCAACACCCCAACAGGGAGATTGCCCCACACACACACACACCCACACTCATACACACACACACACACACACACACACACATCAACACCTCAACAGGGAGGATGCATTTGCTCCACAGAAATTGGTTGTCGTGGACACCGGGGACACATTCTGGTGCATTGCCGCAGGTAAGTGAACACACACACACACACACACACAGTCACACAGGTGTGATTGGCTCAGAGGTGATAAAGAAGGTGAATCACACCTTTCCCTTGGACTCAGAAATGAAAGTGAAGCTCCTGTCACTGACAGACAGGGGCACGTTCACGAGGAACACAGCGTGGATATTACAGACAGGGGCAGGTTCACCAGGAACACAGCGTGGATATTACAGACAGGCAGAGTTGTATAAAATACAAGTGTATTGAAATGTTCTTTAAACACCATACATAAGTGGAAGTATTAAAGTATTTTGTACGTAAGTATTGCAAGTAGAATTATGAGGTCATGATGGTAGCGTTGAGTGTAGTGTAACGCATCAACCAGGATACGAACCAGGGACCTTCTACACCAACCTCAGTGTTCTTACCTGGAGAGCTACCCAGACCCAAAACATGCATTGATAGGTCAGTATAGAGACAGTTGAGATTAGGGTTACCATACCTAACCTAACTATGCTTTTACACAACTTTCAAGCTTGTCTCTCACCCTCCAAGCATGTGTCCTGAATCATGTCGCTCTCTTAGCCATCTTGCGACAGAAGTGAGGAATTTTCCTCCATCCACAGGGTAGTGGTAGTGTGGCTGGGCGGAATAAGGCACTGAATTCTGGTTTCAGTCTCCTTGGAGTTTTGGGTTCAAATCCCACCGCCGCCATTATCTTCTGATTTAGGACGACCCGGCCGGCCGTTTCATCAGGGCCCCGTGAGCAAACAGTAACTTCCTCTCTGCCTTTTCAGCAAGTCTTGTATTTTGGAACTGGCTTTGATGTGTAGGCTTCTCTGGGAGAAGTGTGGTGTTGGTGGTTTAGTGTAGCTGTCTTCCAAGCAGTTAAACCAGGTTTGATTCTTGGCCAGTGCAGAGTTTCTCTTTTTAAAACGTTACGAGTGCCGCTAACAGAAGGACAATGCCTCGTTGCCTGCGCGTGCAAAGTCGCCAGAGTGAAGTGGCCGTGGTGTGCTTCCAGCGTGGATTTCCACATACTTTGGTGCTCTAATGCTATGAGTTAAGGTTATGAACTAAGGCTCCACTTCCTCTAGAGCCGTGGGTTCAAATCCCACCGTTGCCGTTATGATGAGTGGCGTGAAAAGATTAAGATTGTCTTTCGCCCTCTAAAGCATATGTTCCCGAATCATATTGCTGTCTTAGCCATCTTGCGACAGAACTTTTCCTTCATCCCTCAGCTTGCCCCCTAGTGGTAGTGAGAAATATAGTCTTTAAGAAAAGCTTAAGAGGTTTAGTTGCACTGGTGGCTCAGTGGTAGAGTACATGCCTCACATATATGTGGTCTTGGGTTCAATTCCTGGCACATGCAGTTATGTAATCGCTGATGGTGACTTTAATGTATGCCGGCTAGCCTGACTCTTTTTAGTGTCATTTCCAACAGTGGACAGTTGCATAGCCTGACTCTTATTAATAATTCTCCCACCTGACCTTTCAAGACTCTCATAGACACACATGGGAGTCTGGGCTTGGCTGACTGGTTTGGGACTTTGACCAAGCTTGTTTTCACTGTGAGGTTACAGGTTCAATCCTTGGGAAGAACATGCTGTGAAGAATGTTGAAGAGGTTTTGATATAATACTTGTAGATGGTTACTAAATAGATAGTTACCAACTAATAATTAGAGTAGATACTAACTAAATATATTAAGGTCATCCCTTGTGGTAGTGAAATGTTGTATGTAGAGTGAGTGAGTGAGTGTGAAATGTTGTGTTTA
>JAODXP020006581.1:47500-52500 GCA_027497455.2 Sardinella longiceps
ACACACACACACACACACACACACACACACACACACACACACACACACACACACACAGCTGAGAGCCTGCTGCTAAATTAGAGACACACACATACACACACACACACACACACACACACACACACACACACACACACACACACACACACACACACACACACACACACACACAGCTGAGAGCCTGCTGGTAAATTAGAGTCATGACTGAAGTACGTAACTGACGGATCTCAAAAGAAGCAGCAGCAGTGTTGGCAACAGTAACATCCTCTGATCGCCATCACAGTGTGTGTGTGTGTGTGTGTGTGTGTGTGTGTGTGTGTGTGTGTGTGTGTGCGTGTGATTGCCATCACAGTTCAGCTCTGGGCTCGGCTCCAGAATCCCGTGTCAGCGTGCGGAGCGGCGAGAGCTGATGCTGTCTGGTCCAAGCGGAGGGTTTGCATCACAGCGTCCTAACTAAGATGTGTGTGTGTGTGTGTGTGTCGCATCACAGCGTCCTAACTAAGATGTGTGTGTGTGTGTGTGTGTGTGTGTGCCTCACAGTGTCCTAACTAAGATGTGTGTGTGTGCATCACAGTGTCCTAACTAAGATGTGTGTGTGTGTGTGTGTGTGTGTGTGTGTGTGTGCATGTGTGTGTGTGTGCATCACAGTGTCCTAACTAAGATGTCTGTGTGTGTGTGTGTGTGTGTGTGTGCATCACAGTGTCCTAACTAAGATGTATGTGTGTGTGTGTGTGTGTGCATCACAGCGTCATAACTAAGATGTGTGTGTGTGTTTGCATCACACCATCCTAACTAAGGTGTGTGTGTTTTAGTGTGTGTGTGTGAGTCTAAGAGGCGTAAGAAGCGCCAGTCTGTTGCTGCGTGACGGCGTTGGTGTGTGTGGTGGGTGTGTGTGTGTGTGTGTGTGAGTCTGAGAAGCATAAGTGCCAGTCTGCGTATGTGACACCGTTGGTGTGTGTGTGTGTGTGTTTTAGTGTGTGTGAGTCTGAGAAGTGTAAGAAGCGCCAGTCTGCGGGTGTGACGGAGTTGGTGTGTGTGTGTGTGTGTGTGTGTGTGTGTGTGAGTCTGAGAGGCGTAAGAAGCGACAGTCTGCTGTGTGATGACGTTGGTGTGTGTGTGTGTGTGTGTTTTAGTCAGTCTGCTGCGTGACGGCGTTGGTGGTTTGATCTTGTTAGATGAGACTCACACAGCTGGTGGCTTGAAGCCAACAGTCAGAGGAGTCAGTGAGCATCAAGTGTGTGTGTGTGTGTGTGTGTGTGTGTGTGTGTGTGTCAGTGAGCATCAAGCATTTGGCAACAACATTCCATTCAGGCAGAAATGGAGCTGAAGATAAATCAGCTGATTAATCTGCTGCAGTGTGACTCCTACACACACACACACACACACACACACACACACACACACACACACACACACACTCAGCTGCTCCAGTGTGATTCCTCACACACACACACACACACACACACACACACACACACACACACACACACACAGCTGCTCCAGTGTGATTCCTACACACACACACACACACTAATAAATCTGCTCCAGTGTGATTCCTACACACACACACACACACATACAAACACACACACATAAATCTGCTCCAGTGTGACTCTTACACACACACACACACACACACACATAAATATTCTCCCAGTGTGATTCCTACACACACACACATACACATCTTACCCGGGCCCCGCCCCATGTCTCAATCAGACCCCTCCCTTTGTCTCAATGTCCCCTGTGTCTATCTCACTCAGTCCCCGCCTCCCGTCTCTCTCAGGCCCCACCTCCTGTCTCTCTCAGTCCCCACCTCCCGTCTCTCTCAGTCCCCGCCTCCTGTCTCTCTCAGGCCCCGCCTCCTGTCTCTCTCAGGCCCCGCCTCCTGTGTCCATCAGTCCGCCTCGAGGAGAAGACGCTGTTGAGGTATTTGTGTGTGCCTGTGTGTATGTGTGTGTGTGTCTCTGTCAGTCCCATGCACACCTCAGATATATTCAAACTCACAAACTGCATTCTACTATTTACTAAGATGTTGTGGAGATGTGTGTGTGTGTGTGTGTGTGTGTGTGTGTGTGTGTGTGTGTATGTACCTGTGCATGTGTTTCAGTCTGTCTGTTTCAGTCATATTTATTCAGACTCTCACAGAACGCATCCTCTTATCTACCAAGTGACCCACACACACACACAGACACACATACAGTCACACACACACACACACACACACACACACACACACGTACACACACACAGTCACATACACACACAGTCACACACAGACACTCCTGGCCTGACATCTAGCGGTCAGCGGGGCGGCTGTTAACATTGCCCTGTGTCCTCATATTTGACATGCAAATGCGCCATTTAAAAGGCCGCCTGTCTGTGTGCTGTGGAGAGGAAATCTGGCTGCAGACACACCACACACACACACACACACACACACACACACACACACACACACACACACACACACACACTCACACACACACACACACACACACACAGGTGCTGTTTTTGAACATGAACATACACACATGTACACACACACACTCAGACAAGTGCTGTTTTTGAACATGCTCACACATACTCACATAGAAACACGCAGACACACACACAGACACATGCTGTTTTTGAACATGCGCACACACACACACACACACATGTACACACACTCACACACACACACACACACACACACACACACACACACACGTGTACACACCCACACACACACACATGTACACAACACACACTCAGACAAGTGCTGTTTTTGAACATGCACTCACACACACGCACATGTACACACACTCACACACACACCCACACACACGTACACACACTCACACACACACACACACACACATGTACACACACACACACACAGACAGACAGGTGCTGTTTTTGAACACCGGGTCATCCAAGCCCTCCCACTCGCTGTGTCTGCCTGAAGTGTAACAGCAGGGGATGGAGTACTTCAGTACCACACACACACACACACACACACACACACACACACACACACACACACACACACACACACACACACACACACACACAGTGTTTCATGTAAAAAGATCAAATAACAGACAACATCAAACTGGCAGTAAAACATGGAACTATGCCACACACACTCACAATGCTACACACACTCATTAAGCCACATACACTCACAATGCTACACACACTCACAATGCCACACACACTCACAATGCCACACACACTCACAATGCCACACACACTCACAATGCCACACACACTCACAATGCCACACACACTCACTAAGCTACACACACTCACAATGCTACTCACAATGCCACACACACTCACAATGCCACACACACTCACAATGCCATACACACTCACAATGCCATACACACTCACAATGCCACACACACTCACAATGCCATACACACTCACAATGCCATACACACTCACAATGCCACACACACTCACAATGCCATACACATTCACTTGCTTCGAGTTAAACTGCACCACACCAATCTCTATGCCACACACACACACACACACACACACACTCAATCACTCACTACGTCACACACACTGGTCCTCTTCTTTACTAACCTACCTTTAACAGAAGCACTGGTCCTCTAGTTTACTCACCTACCTTTAACAGAAACGCTGGTCTCCTGGTTTACTAACCTACCTTTAACAGAAACACTGGTCCTCTTGTTTACTAACCTACCTTTAACAGAAACACTGGTCCTCTTGTTTACTAACCTACCTTTAACAGAAACACTGGTCCTCTTGTTTACTAACCTACCTTTAACAGAAGCACTGGTCCTCTTGTTTACTAACCTACCTTTAACAGAAGCACTGGTCCTCTAGTTTACTCACCTACCTTTAACAGAAGCACTGGTCCTCTAGTTTACTCACCTACCTTTAACAGAAGCGCTGGTCCTCTAGTTTACTCACCTACCTTTAACAGAAGCGCTGGTCCTCTAGTTTACTAACCTACCTTTAACAGAAGCGCTGGTCCTCTAGTTTACTCACCTACCTTTAACAGAAGCGCTGGTCCTCTAGTTTACTCACCTACCTTTAACAGAAGCACTGGTCCTCTAGTTTACTCACCTACCTTTAACAGAAGCACTGGTCCTCTAGTTTACTCACCTACCTTTAACAGAAGCACTGGTCTTGGATGGGATTCAACTTTAAAATTCAGATGAGATTTAAAGCTATTGGCAAAGCAGATGATGGGAGCAGAGACTCTAGAGCCCGTCCCAATGGTGTGTGTGTGTGTGTGTGTGTGTGTGTGTGTGTGTGTGTGTGTGTGTGTGTGTGTGTGTGTGTGTGTGTGTGTGTGTGTGTGTGTGTGTGTGTGTGTGTGTGTGTGTGTAAACCCACAGACATATTAGGTGTGTCTAGAAGCCTTCCTATTGGCTTAAACCCACAGAGATATACAATATTTGGTGTGAGCCCAGTCACCTCTACTGTGCTTAAAGACACACACACACACACACACACACACACACACACACACACACACACACACACACACACACACACACACACACACACACAATTAGACGCCCCTGTCTGGATACATTAAGCCCCAGCACAGCACTCATTCCAACAGGGATTCATTAATCAGCAGGCCAGAGACCCAGGACCAGTCTGTGTGTGTGTGTGTGTGTGTGTGTTCCCAGGACCAGTCTCTCTCTGTGTGTGTGTGTGTGTGTGTGTGTGTGTGTGTGTGTGTGTGTGTGTGCCCAGGGCCAGTGTGCTGTCTGGAGCAGAGCTGTTCTGAGACACGCCTCACCTCACGGACAAACACACTCTTACAGCTCAGGAAATGTTCTATGTGAACCAATAATCACAGGTAGGAAATAATCAATATGTCTGGATCAAATCCTTTTATATACTGTAGGTCAAGAAATTATCAATATGTCCTGATCAAATCCTTTTATAGGTCAGTTCAGAAATGATCAATATGTCCTGATGTCTTATACACGTCAAGAAAACGTGCAGTATGTTATGATCAA
>JAODXP020006584.1:0-59988 GCA_027497455.2 Sardinella longiceps
GTAACATCACAGAATGCAATGATCAGAAGAGCCAAGACATATGGTATGACTGTTACCGGGGTCACTAATACTGTTTGTTTATAAACTGAACAAATTCCAATGCACAGTGTCAGAGCACAGATGACAACAGAAGACACCATCCGATGTCGAGAATGCTTCAAATTCATGTAAGCAATCGGGTAAACTACAGCCATGTAACAGTCCATACAAATACAGGCCATAAATGAGGGTCGACCAGTTGTGTTAAAGGAATATAATGCAATTATTACATAGTAGATATTATTGTTCCTGAAGAAACCACTTACTAGACATGGAATTATGTTGATGTTAAAGATCAGGTCCATAATTGTGAGGCTGAGCATGTATAAATCATTGGACAAGCCAATGCGCTGCCTTTGAACAAGTACCCACAGAAGCCACACACTTGCTGGCACACCGACACATGCACAGGGGATGCTGAAGATGCTCCAAACCAAAGGACCCACAGGCAATTCAGAGCAGTAGTAGTCCAGGAAGTTGCTCTGGTTCAGGCCCATGGTTATATTTGCTGATAAATTCTCCATGTTTGTTCATAAGCTGACCTAAAACATCAACGTGAAAGTGCACAGAAGAGAAAGCAAACAGTTACTGATGCATAAAGAGACGATGCAATATTGGCTCATTTCAATTTGTTGCCAAAATTGTTCATATAACATTTGTATAGCAAGTATTTACTTGCATAACATTAGTATGTTACTTTCACTGTCACTGTTTTATTTTCCTGCTATACTCACTGTCTTCTGTCTCTCGTGATGTGTTTCACTACAGCACACTGGTTCTTGTTTGTCTGTGATTAGAGAGTTTCAAAATGCCAGCCTTCCATGCTGTAACAAATATTGGTTAACTGGCAGTACTAATCACAATCAAGGATTCCTGTTGTTACAGCCAAGGCTTAAACAAACAAGCAATTTGCATTTGCATTCTTTAGTGTGTTTGCATACTGTAGATTCAACAGTGTTTTTTTTCTGCAACACAAACATAACATTTACACTAATTAATTTATATTACACATAAATTAATCAAATGTAATAAAAATAAAAATAATAATATTATTTATTATTTATAAATTAATTAATTTTGTAATACATATTTACCTTGACAAAAATTAGGTCTATAAACCTACATGTAATTTCATTTTTAAAAAGTAGCCAAATCAATTGTAACTAACCAAAGTCTTTCTAAGGCAACTCATGCCAGTCACCATATTGTTGACGCCTACAGGCAGCTATTTGGGCATAGCAAGACCAGGCCCTATCAAAATTAATGGGGAGAGATCCCAAAGTCAAGATTGGCTGGTCATACTGACTAAAAAAGTGTATTGTGTGAATCCATGTTAAAATTTGAATCAATCAATCTGCCAGGGAATCGCTGAATAGCTAAAACATTACATTACAATACAGCAGTCAACAATGTGATTGACTTCTTTCACGCCAAGGAAGGACTCCCAACTCCCTCTATTCCACCATCTTTGAGCTTAAACCATCCGTTTAGAATTTCACAAGATTAAGTGGGTGGTGTCCCACAAATACCCCACAACATTGGCAACCACTTACTGTAGCTGCTGGTGGCCTGTAGGCTACAGGGGAAATCCTCAATGTGTGTTGGCTGCATGTGTCTAGTTACCTGGTGCACACCTCCATGAGAAAACAGTAAAGCTAAAAAAGTTAGCTTTAGAAAAGACATAAAATGATATCTTTAAGTGATTGATCTCCTCAATATAAAGGATCTCTGCTATAACCAGATTAGCACACAGTTCTGTCCAAAGCAGCAGATGTCATTAAAGGGGAAGTTAACTTTTTAGCATGTTTAACCCCTTTTCTGGAGTGTCTAGGATGAAATAGAATCATTGACACCAACATTTTGTCAATTGGTCCTTAGTCTCTGTGTTAGGATGCTAGTCTAGTGCCATAGTATAGACACTACACAATCCACTTCCACATCCCATGTGGCAGGGGGCAGTGTGTTGGTTTGCACCTGTGTTCGATTAGAGATATAACCAAGACATGGAGGCTTGGGAGGAACACAACACCCCAGGAATCGTTGTGAGAGGACGAAAGCTCTGTTGTGGACGCACACTATTTGAATTTACATCGACCATCATCCATAGGAGGCTGTTTTCGCAGCTCAACGTGAACTATCTATTGCTGCTTGTGCAGGAGGCCATTGGGCTGGTTGGTTCTGGCAGGTAAGCCTCACCGGTTTTCTCCCGTCTGCATCATTAGCTCATACATCTGTTATATCTCACGTTATCGCACTACACCGTAGTTTATTTACCCCTAGACAGATAGCCTTGTGTATCGAGTAAGGTAGTGTGTGGGTTTACGGGTATGGTTGAGATAGCCTAGGACTGGATGGTAACAGTTGTCTCAACACTCGTATATTTGGCTCATTCAGAATCTCCCCTTTTCTGCTTTAGAATGGCTTGCTTTGTGCATGTCTCATAATACCCTTAAAACAACATTAAACCTGTAAGCTGTGAGAAAGCACACAGAGCACCTGGGGCCTTGTCTCGCTATGCATGTTCTATATTTCCGGCGTTATGCTGAGAGATTGCTCCATTAATATAAATGATATGACACATTAGTGTAGAAGGGTATTTAGGGCCTTATCTTGCAGGCGGTGCACCATGCCTTCGCGACTCGCGCAAGCTGTCATTGCTATTTTGTGCGAGCGCATGGTTCGTTTTTCTGTCAAGTAATTCACGTTGTCTAACTAGCAAGTGACTTTGCGTCCTCGGAGGTGTGTCAAAGGTGTGGCTAGGCGCAAAGCGCAAAAGATGCTATTATACAGACGGAGAAAGGGATCCGCCAGTGACTGGAAAAAACCTGGTCATTCGTCAGTCACGCATTCCTGAAATGCTATTTTATGGACGCACAACGCAATAGGTAATGCAGTCCTTGTTCCAGCATAACAATGACGGCCACAACAATAATTATTACAATCGGAAAATCATTATGATGCTCAGGAAGATGTGGTTAACCAGAATTTATTAGCCTGCAACAGAAAACGCGTGAGGATATAAGAAGGGGGGACGTTAAATGGAGAATCAAGTTTACTTTCGCTTTCGAATGAATATTCCGAGATATCTATCAGGACTAAATGAGCTTCCTTCGTGTCTTGTGCAGCCTATAGACATCAATTTAATATTACCATACCCATTACGGCTCTGACTATGACTAGACCCGACGTGTGAGCTTGCTCGCTATTCAATATTTTAATTTCTTTAAATGCACAAGGAGGAGATCAGCTGGTGTGATAGCAATTCACCAGGCACTTTGCGCTGTTCCTTCTTAAAGGGAATGAGAGATTGATCTGTCATTGGTTATGTCTGTGTTACACCCATAACACACCCATGATTAATTAGGCATCCTAAGTCCAACCTTTTTGGACTTTGCGCAGTTCATTTTCTGCGCTGTGAAAGTAGCAAAAAGCCGACGACACGCCCCCAAAACCATATGCGCCATCCGTCAAACAACAGTTGACTTTGCCTCGTCAAAATAGGGCCCTTAGTGTTACTCACTGGTACAATCTTAAGATCTCACCATGCCAAATGTCTCGCTTACCAATAATGGACTAAGTCCTCTGGGGCAGGTTGACATCGGTAGAAAGACAACCAACCAATAAGCGAAGCTGATTCGAGCTGTCCAATCGTTTCAAACCAGAAATGAATGCCCCCACGGAAGGCGTCGCCAGGCTAGGTTAAAGTACCTCCAGACCATGAATACAGATGAACAGCCACATAACCTCAGAACTATGCCTTTAGCCTACAGTTTGAAGAACAAATTTGTCAGCACATTGTACTTTTGAGAACAACTAACAAACTCTTTTCCTGGATATAGGAGAATAATCACTGACAACCATGATTGAAGTGTGTGTTATTCCCAAGATACAAGTTACAGACTAAGATGATCAAAATAGCCAGGTCAATGTGATGCGATGGCATTGAAAACAATAGCTTTAACAAGCCAGCAAATTGTCAGAAATGTTTCCTGATGCCCAGATATTGAAATGCTACTGTCAACTTGTCTGAAGCACTGTTGAACAAAGTGCTAACACAGTGACCACTACATAGAGCTATGGGCCGCTAGATAGAGATAGGGCTTGTCTGTAATTCCACTGGTATATCCCATAGCACAAAAATAATGTGGGGCAACATTTGCATGTGTGTACAATATGTGTATGTGAATGACCTATTTGAATATTTTGAATAACAAAATTTCACCACCACAAAGAAAAACAGAGACAACAGCCTGTCATGATGGAAATAGTTTGTCAAAAAAAGACATCAAAATTGATAACCACTGACAAATGTGTTTCTGTTTGTTTGGACGATGACCTTTAGTACCCACCATAAAAACAACATCCCATCACATTTTCATTTTAAACATGTGCTCTATTGTGGATGTAAAAACTCTGCAAAGACAAGCATGTCAGGTGTCAGTCAAAACTGCCACCTGTAACTGCAAAATAGGTTGCATTTCAACACTTGAGACAGTCAAATAAAGCAATCAGCTTAAGTCTGGGAGGACAAATGGGTTCCATACATGACTGGTCTAAAGACTGTATTCATTGCCAGTGTAAGTAATGCAATTATGAAGACAGACAAGTCTTTCAACTTAACGGAAATATTTAACGTAACTGAAGATTTTGACCCTTTCTGCAATGAACTAACCACTGGCCCTCTGATCATGTGTATCTTAAGTGGACTCTGTGTATGTGTGGGTTTGCCTGCCAGTGCTTGGCTTTTCTGGGTGCTCATTCAGAGGCAGCGCAACAGCATGTCAAATGACGTCTACATACTCAACCTGACCACCATGGATCTCATCTACAATATTTTAAAAATTCCCAGCATATTGAATTACTTTATCTGGAAAGATCATCAGTTTTTGTCACTGACGATCTTCCTGGAAGGATTCAGCATGAATGGAAGACCCCTGATTATGGCTTGTATTTGTGTGGACTGCTACATGGCTGTGACTTTCCCAATACTATACTTGAAAGTCAAAGAGACCAGCTACAGACTGGTGGTCACTGCATTGGTTTGGTTCTGCACCTTTGTTTATCAGCTAATGTTTGTATTCGGGCCAGAACTTCTCAATCTTCCTGTCGGTGGTATCCTACGTATCTTGGCAGTTTTTATTATTGCCTTTTGTTGCATCAACATCCTGCACACTCTGAGAAGACCAGATCCTTCTGGAAGGAGTGACGTCCACCCACAGAAACAGAGAGCTCTGCAGACCATCACCAACAGCTTTATCATGACAGTTGTCTCTTACCTTTTACCACTTGTTCTGTATGTAGTGTCTCCTCTATTGCCATTCAACTCACAGGAGATATTTTGTAATGTTTTCTTATCTGCTTTGATCTGCAACAGACTCGGAAGCACCATCATGCCGCTACTTTACCTGGGAAATCTTGGGAGGCTAAAGGGTATCAGGATGTGTCAGTGTGCTTAAAATATCAACATGTATTGCTTGTGTGCTTGCTAATGGGGACATGTCTTCAACTATTTTCCTTAAGTTAAAACATGCATTCTCAGAAATTGGAATATATTAGGTGGAGGACTCTGATAGAAAAACCGGGATATAGCATGTAAACACTTTATCCCGATTTCTGACTTGTTTCACACCTGAACATTCCGACATTCCATGGTAGTAAACTGAACATTCTATCATTGAAATGCATTGGATTTATGCCTCTTTCTTACTTGAAAAAAATGGGTAATAACATTTCAAACATGTTTAAATTCACTTTCCTTCAAATGTGTATTATTTGAAAGAAAGTGAATTTAGACTTATTTTAAATGTTATTACCCATTTTTTTCAAGGAGAACGTGGAGGAGCGGTGGAACTTTTTTGATATTGTAGCTGGCTGGGCCGAGTGCATCTGCCTGCACATTGGCAGACAAGAGCTGCATCAACGGTGACCATCCAACGGTGAATCCAGGCCTACCACGCACGGCTCTGTCGCCATCAAAAGTTTTGGTTAATTAATTCATATGTTAATTAACATATGATTCTCAAAAACAAATTCCTCAATAATAAATCATAGTCTTTGACTCCTGCATTACTGTAAAGTTTGATATTCCAGCATTATCTAGTGTGTGGAGAGCTATGATATCTACAACATCGATAGGGAAAAGAAGGAGGATTTTGTAATATTGAAATGAGTAAAGCATGGAGTGCATACATTGTCCTGTGTGTGCGAGGATACAAGGATAAAATGAGTTTTTATTGTCACATGCATATGATTATTACTGTAAAAAAAATGCAGTGAAATTTGTGACTGGTGTTAGCCTATATGTGCAAGTAGCCCTACAGAAGTGCAGTAGGAAAGTGGCAAGTACTAAACTGTGTAGTGCATTATGTAAGTTGAAATAGTGGATATATGTGCCAACATTCCTACTTGTGTTACTGCTTACTCTAAAAATTAACTAAGAATAAATAATAATATTGCATTTCATTTAGTCTCAGATGACTGTCTCATCTGTCTGCCTCACTCTAGTTCACTGCTCAGTCCGTGTGTGTGTGTGTGTGTGCGTGTGTGTGCGCGCGCGTGCACATGCGTGTGTGTGCGTGTTTACTGATAAACCTCTCATGTCATCCAATGTATCCAACTTACAGTAATATTACATGTTGCCCTAAGTTATGATTGAATGACATCATAGTGGGCTGCCATGGCCAAAAATGTCCGGGCCATTTTTTGGTCCCAGTACATATCAATTTACTTTCCGTTTCATTTTTCCGTTTCAATTATGCCCCATTAAGTCAGCATTAGTAATCAGTTTGTTATTCAGTCTATAGGTAGCATAAAATCATCTTCTTTTTCTTCAAGAAAGTATTCAGGTGCCAGGAACATATGCCCATATGTAAATGCCACTGTAAACTCCTCTGAATCACTGCTGAACATAGTGCTAACGCAGTACTACACAGTGAACACTAGATGGAGCTCTATCATCTCACCCATAGCACAAACAGGCATTATTTTTTTATTTCAATTTTATTATAGTTATTATCATATTTGAATGTATATGTAGCCTAGAAACGTATTCTAGCGGTGGAAAATAGATTTGCTTAGCTAGTACATCTAGCAAGCCATAGGGAATGTGAATGGATGACACCATCTTATTACAAGACTCTAGTTCAAGTTCAAGTTCAAGTTTATTTATATAGCACATTATCATACTCAATAGTCATTCAATGTGCTTAAAAACAAAATAAAACAAACAAAAAAAATATTAATGACAAAAATATATATATACTTATTGTTCTGGCTCAGGATGAGAGCCAGTATGCATAGTTCTGTCAGAATTCTATTCCATGCATTATTTGTTTACGTTGCCATGGACACTGATTTCAGCTGTTAACTGATCTAAACACAAGTCCTAAAGTAGGCTATTTCTGTGAGTTACTTCTATTGCTTAAAATACGTTGCGAACTCTGAGAAGCACAGCTTGTAAGTTTACAATGATTTACCTCATTGCATGTACCTTTTTACCCTTTGTATATTGTATGTCTTTTCTATTTGTTTTTCTTTTTAATACCCAACCCCAGCATAGAATGTCTTATCTACTTGGCTACTTCATATTGAAACAATGTATCTTGTAGTAGGACCATTGCATCTTTAGGCCTATATTCATTTCAATGTACTGTCTGTTTCAGTTTTTACTTTGCCATTGAAGAACAAGTAAACGTCCTAAAAGGAATCTACAGTCTTGTGTCTTTTCAGTGGAAAGTTTAGCTATCTGCCTAACTGTACAAGAGAATCAGTGAGGGCAGAATAGTAAAAAAGCTACTCAGAGCAGACCAGACACACTTTAAGTCAATAATAGCTACAATCAAGACCCGCAACATGGAGAGCTTCAACATGCCACACGTGGAAGAGGAAAGGCTGGAAGTCCGGTCTGTCTGCTCCTCCTCCTCACGGTCATCACTGCGCTCCAGAGGGTCATCAGCAAACATGGCTGCTGTAGAAGCACGCGCCAGAGCAGCAGCAGCACGGGCCAGAGCTGCATTCGCCCATAAGGAACTAGAGGTTCGGGTGAAGCAAGCACAGCTGAAGGTAGAGGAGACACGTTTGGAGGCAACTTTGAATGCTCTTAAACAAGAGGAAGAGGCAGAAGCTGCTCTTGCTGAGGCAAATGTTTTTGAGTCTGCCGCAATCACAGAAGATGGTCAGCTGAGTGCCTGTGGGGACCTGCCATTCGATGTACCAGGACCGATCACAGAACAACGTGGCAATCCAGCTCCGAATACAGACATTCCATCGCCTCTACAGCCCACTTACTTCAGCCCACTGTCCATCGTGGAGGATGCACCGCAAAATGGATGTGGTGTTGGTTTGTCACCACATGCTTCACTCAACCAACCCAGGCAATCAAGTACACAGCATGGTTACCCTAATATTGGAAATCTCAGCCTCCTTCATACCTCGCAGCTCCAAAGTGGTTTCAAGATTGAGACGTCACCGCAACAGCCAATGACCTACACACCACCAGGTACTAACTCCAATGTCTTCGATTTCGCATCTTATCTGGCCAAACGAGACCTATTGTCAGGAGGCCTCTCTAGGTTCACTGACAAAACAGAAGACTTCTGGGCATGGAAAACAACCTTTTGCAATACTATCGATGGGCTGAACCTGAAACCTAGTGAGGAGCTTGATCTAGTGATAAAGTGGCTCGGGGATGAATCATCTCTTCACGCAAAACGCATCCGCTCAGTGCATATTAGTCATCCAGCAGTGGGATTGCGAATGGTCTGGGAGAGACTGGAAGAGTGCTATGGTACACCAGAGGCAGTAGAGAAGGCTCTCTTTGACAGGATCGAGCTGTTTCCAAGACTTTCCAACAAGGATAATCAGAAGCTTCGAGAGCTTGGGGACCTACTGTTGGAGGTTGAATGTGCGAAGAATGACGGATATCTGCCCGGTCTAATGTACCTCGACACACCTCGTGGCATCGCACCTCTTGTGGAGAAGCTTCCGTTCAGCCTTCAAGAAAAGTGGATGACGCAGGGCACAAAGTACAAACAGAGACATCAAGGAAGATTCCCTCCATTCTCCTTCTTTAGCAGTTTTGTCAGAGATCAAGCCAGGATGAGGAATGACCCCAGCTTCAAACCTCTAACAACTCCCACCAACTCCTCATCAGCAGAGGGCAGCTCTCTAAGTAAGCATGGGAAGGCAAACGTATCTGTGTCTGTGCACAGAACTGAAGTGCAAACCTCCTCTAGAAATGGTGGTACAGGGCCATCCATTGAGGATCCTACAAGGGAATGCCCAATACACAAAAAGCCTCACCCTCTAAAAAAGTGCAGGGGTTTCAGAGAGAAACCATTAGAGGAGCGGAGGGACATTCTAAGAGAGTATGGTATCTGTTTCCGATGCTGTGCTTCTTCTAGTCACCAGGCCAAAGATTGCAAGGCAGATATCTGCTGCATAGAGTGCCACAGCGACAAGCACATTGCTGCACTGCATGCCGGTCCAGCACCGTGGATCGAGGAGAAGTCAGGTCCCACCTCAAGTCACGGCAGGGAGCGTAGTGAAGAGGATGATGTAACTACATCCACATGCACACAGATCTGTGGAAACGTGACTGGAGGACGCTCTTGCTCTAAAATCTGTCTGGTCAACATCCATCCAAGAGGGCAGCCGGAGAAGAAAATCAAGGCATATGCTATTATGGATGACCAGAGCAACAGATCTCTTGCCAAATCCATCTTCTTTGACACCTTTAACGTCTCACAACAAAGCCAAGCATCATACACACTCAAAACATGTGCTGGTGTAACAGAGAGTAAAGGCAGAAGAGCTAAAGACTTCGTTATAGAGTCTGCTGATGGCCAGTCAAGCCTCCTCTTGCCCACCCTCATTGAGTGTGACATGTTACCAAACAACAGGGAGGAGATCCCCACTCCTGACATCGCCCAGGCTCACACACATCTTCAGTGCATTGCAACTGAAATCCCACCGCTTGACCCTGATGCTGAAATTCTACTTCTACTGGGTCGAGACATCATTCAAGCACACAAAGCGCACAAACAACACTTTGGACCAGCCTCTGCTCCCTTTGCCCAAAAACTACCTCTAGGGTGGGTCATTTTGGGCGATACCTGTCTTGGCCTTGCAGGCAACTACTAGAGACATTTGTATTGATGTTGTGACATCTTAGAGATGTCAGACGGGGAGTGTTCTGGCTCAGGATGAGAGCCAGTATGCATAGTTCTGTCAGAATTCTATTCCATGCATTATTTGTTTACGTTGCCATGGACACTGATTTCAGCTGTTAACTGATCTAAACTAAAGTCCTAAAGTAGGCTATTTCTGTGAGTTACTTCTATTGCTTAAAATACGTTGCGAACTCTGAGAAGCACAGCTTGTAAGTTTACAATGATTTACCTCATTGCATGTACCTTTTTACCCTTTGTATATTGTATGTCTTTTCTATTTGTTTTTCTTTTTAATACCCAACCCCAGCATAGAATGTCTTATCTACTTGGCTACTTCATATTGAAACAATGTATCTTGTAGTAGGACCATTGCATCTTTAGGCCCATATTCATTTCAATGTACTGTCTGTTTCAGTTTTTACTTTGCCATTGAAGAACAAGTAAACGTCCTAAAAGGAATCTACAGTCTTGTGTCTTTTCAGTGGAAAGTTTAGCTATCTGCCTAACTGTACAAGAGAATCAGTGAGGGCAGAATACTTATGATAAAAGTACATATATATTTAAAACAAAAAAGATATTGGTGAAGATAAGTGATGATAAGATATAAATGTAATTAAGATGTAAATAAGATATAAATAAAACTTATATCACTAAAACAACTTAACATTATCCCATCACCCCAAAAGCGGCTGAGAATAAGACAGTTTTTCATTTCTTTTTAAAACAAGCTACTGTAGGTGCAGTTCTGGTTTCTAATGAAAGCTGGTTCCAGCATTTAGCAGCATAATGACTAAATGCCATTTCACCCTGCCTAGATTTTACTCTTGGCACTACCAACAGGGCAGTCTCTGTAGATCTTAAAGACCTTGTAGGTTTGTATTCCTCCAGCAAGTCTGCAATGTATTTTGGGCCCAAGCCATTTAGTGATTTGTAGACTATGAGTAGGACTTTAAACTCAATTCTAAACTTAACTGGGAGCCAGTGTAAAGACTTAAGGACTGGAGTGATGTGGTCTCTTTTCTTAGTCTTAGTTAATATTCTAGCTGCAGCATTTTGAATTAGTTGTATCTGCCTAAGTGACTTTTGGGGAAGGCCAGTGAAAAGAGCATTGCAGTAGTCAACTCTGCAGGATATGAATGCATGGATGAGTTTCTCTAGATCTTTTTTACATACAAAATCTCTCATCTTTGCTATATTCCTAAGGTGCCAGAAAGCTGACTTAGTGATGGTTTTAATGTGATCACTGAAGCTGAGATCACTATCCAGTATCACTCCCAGGTTTTTGACTTTGGATTTGGTGTGAAGTGCTCTGGATTCTAAATAGCCACTAAGCTTCAGTCTCCCCTCTTTGTTCCCAAAAATAATAATTTCAGTCTTATCATTATTCAGTTGTAAGAAATTCTGTTGCATCCAGCTATTCACTTTTTCAGGGTATATACAGGAATCCTGGTGCTGAATTTACTACCATTTACTACCCCTTTTCCTACCTTTTACAATATTTTTACTACCTCCACAACATCTAGCAGCGCACTTTTTTTTTCTTTGGGGGCGGTGGCATCCTACATATTCCGACAATTTTGGTACGATCAGTGATCCAGAACACAATCTGGAATTTATGTTGTGTCTTTGTCCACATTGCCTTGGCGGAGGTCTGCGCTCTCTCAGTTTTCTAGTTTGTCAATATTAGGCTTTGCCGCCAAAGTTTGAAACCCACAATGATTCTTTCTGGTTACAGTACATACAGTAGAAGTAGATACCCTAAATTACAGGAGCCTGGATAGGATCCCCCCACCCCTCTCTCTTTCCTTATGCAACCTACTGTACATGTTCGGGGACACTTCATGACAAAAATGCAACTAAAATCTGAAATATCTATTTTTGCTTTAGTCCAGTGGTTCTCAAACTTTTTGAGCTCAAGGCACCCCATCAACATTTTTTGCATTCACAGCACCCCTAAATTACTGTAAATTCTTGCTTATGATACAGCTTACTTGTGTCAGGACACCGTATTAGGCTATACTCCCATCATCATCAACACTTTAACTTTCAGGATCATATATATTATTGTTCTGAATATGTTTATTATTTACCTTTATATTTATCACTCATGTGGACATATAAGGTTACACGGGGCTCATCATAAGAGAACAGGATTGGGTGAGAGCCGTCTGGCCTTTCCCCATTCAATTTCTCATGAGTCCTATGCGCAATTCAGCGCACAGGCAGGCGCATGCTGACAATAGCTTCAGTGATCTTTCCACATTTCTTTGAAATACTCAAAATCACTGTATGTTTGAAACACTTTTTAAAAAAATCATTACTGACGTGCTATTTGGCTATATTTTCTTAAATCTAGCCTCATTCATAGCACTGGTGATTTGCAAAGTCAAGCTAGCTAGCAAAAATGACGGTTCATTTGAAATCGTTTTGATCCTTACGGGGCTTTGACGGATAATGTAGCCGAAATGTATGGCATTACGAGGCAAAGACTAGTGAGCGGATATGAAAACATGAAGGCTATGCCTCAAAAGACAGAGTGGAAGTAATTTAGACATCTAAATGGGAACTTTTTAACAGATGACAGACAAATTCAACATCAAAATTTAAAATGTTTTGCGGCTCCCCTCTTGCGCTTCGGCAGAACGGTTTGACAATAAATAGGCTGTAGGGGTTTAGCGAAAGCGATAGATAGTCTCGATGGATATTCTCATCCGCAATGACCTGCTTCACCCACTGTCTCTGGTGCAACATTTATCCTCATGGGTGTTTTAAGTCCTTAATGACGTGACAGACAACAAAAAGGGGCGACAGTTTCACTCACAGCCTTTTACCTCAAGTCGTCTAATCTTCATAGCTTTTGTTACTGTTCCTTTATTTGAAATTAACTAATAGCGAACTTGCGAAGAGATCTGGCAGGTAGCCTACCCAGATTGATTGAGCGCGCGTGAGGTAGGCAGGCGTGACATCATCTGCAGCTTATCACTCAGGTTCCACTCGCAACGCAAAATAATACAGTAGGCTAAGTCCACAGAAGTTTAGTAATTTAAGGAGTTAGGATGGATGTAAGTTAAACAAATTGAAAAATTCATAGCGTCATTTGGATGGGGGCTCAAAAATTTACTACCTCGTCAGATGACGCTTCTTACTTTTTACTACTTTTTACTGGCCTTAATTTGACCTGATTTCATTTACTACCTTTTACAACTTTTTACAAACCCGCGGACACCCTGTTTTTTCAAGGCAGAGACACAATGTCTCAATTGGGCTTATGTCACTAGGTGAGATAGCAATGTATGTGTCTATGTGTTTAGGACGGGCTTGGTAAAATAAAAAAAGGCCTTTAATTGGTATTTACATCTTGTTTGTTCCTCTGATTGGTCATAGGCTATCCTATTGCGTGCAGAAGTAGTTTGAAAGATAACTAATCGTCCACGATTGACTTCTTTGCAAGCATAAGCATGTCAGGTGTCAGTCGAAACTGCCAGCTGCTTTGCCTGAAGAAAACATTTGAACTTTGCATAATAGGTTAGATTTCAACACTGGCAGAGTCAACTACTGTGTAAGTCTAAAAGGATGTAGGGGCTCCATGGTCTGAAGACAGTTCATTGCCAGTGTACGTAATTCAATTATGAAGACAGACAGTTCCTCAAACTTTACAGATATATTGAACATGACTGAAGATTTTGATCCTTTCTGCAATGAACTAACCACTGGTCCTTTGATCATGAGTATCGTCAGTGCACCCTGTGTGTGTGTGGGTTTGCCTGCCAGTGCTTGGCTTTTCTGGGTGCTCATTCAGAGGCAGCGCAACAGCATATTAAACGACGTCTACATGCTCAACCTGACCACCATGGATCTCATCTACAACACTTTCAAAATTCCCTGCATATTAAACTACTTTTTCTGGAAAGATCATAAGTTTTTGTTACTGACAATCTTCCTGGAAGGATTCAGCTTAAATGGAAGACCCCTGATTATGGCTTGTATGTGTGTGGACTGCTACATGGCTGTAATTTTCCCCATACTATACTTGAAAGTCAAACAGATCAGATACAGACTGGTGGCCTGTACAGTTGTCTGGTTCTTCACCTTTGTTTATCATATAATGTTTGCACTCTGGACAGAACTTTTCAATCAACCTGTCGGAGGGATCCCACGTATCTTGGCAGTTTTCATCATTGGCTTCTGTTGCATCAACATCCTCCACACTCTGAGAAGACCAGATCCTTCTGGAAGGAGTGACGTCCACCCACAGAAACAGAGAGCTCTGCAGACCATCACCAACAGCTTTATCATGACAGTAGTGTCCTACCTCTTACCACTTGTTCTGTACGTAGTCTCTCCTCTATTGCCATTCAACTCACAGGAGAGATTTTGTAATGTTTTTGTGTCTACTTTGTTCTGCAACACACTCGGAAGCACCATCATGCCGCTACTTTACCTGGGAAATCTTGGAAAGCTAAAGGGTATCAGGATGCGTCAGTGTGCATAGAAAGGTGGAATGAACTGTATTTCAAGTATTGCTTGTGAGTAGCGTAGTTGCAACAAACTTCTTTTAGTTAAAACATGTCTTTTGTTGCTCTTATCAATAAGTGTTTGCTGCAGTTTTGTTGCTTGACTCCAATTCCAAATATTCTTGTTCTTTTCCCCACTGACAACACAGTCATGTCAGGGTCATCAATCGGCAGGGCTTTGGATTGATTTACCTCAGGTTTCCCTTTCAATATGATATGAGTAATTCAACCACTTGCAGACATCCCATCCATTACCTTGTTTGCCTTCACATCAGTCTTTCCTCAACAAAGTCACAGAGAGTAAAGAAAAGTTTGGCTTTAAAATTATGTTTTTTCTTTCATGTGGTTTATGATGCATTTATTACTTCATATAGATCTTGTACTGTTTTTAACAATATTTTAGTTGGCCTATGTGTGAATCAGCTGTCACTGAGGTGTTGTCCAATGTGTAATGTAGTAAAAAATCATGAAAATTCTAGCACATGTTTGCCACATCTATGCAATGTCTGTCTGCAATACAATAAATATGGTGAAGGACCATCACAGTGGTTGAGTATACAGTACAGACCAAAAGTTTGGACACACCCCCTCATTCAATGTGATTCATTTATTTCCAGGACAATTTATATTGTAGATTCTCACTAAAGGCATCAAAGCTATGAATGAACACATGAAATTATGTGCTTAACAAAAAAAGTGTGAGATTATGACAAACTTTTGGACCTGAACCCGATCAAGATGGTTTGGGGTGAGCTGGACTGCAGAGTGAAGGCAAAAGAGCCGACAAGTTCTTAGCATCTCTGGGAATGAATAACTCTTCAAGACAGTTGGAAAACCATTTCAGGTGACTACCTCTTGAAGCTCATCCAAAAAATAAAAGGAGGACAAAGCAGTTATCAAAACAAAAAAAGTATACTTCGATGAAACAAGAATATAAAACATGTTTTCAGTTATCTCACACTTTTTTTTATTAACTACATAATGCCACGTGTTCATTTATAAGTTTGTTTATTTTGTAGATTGTCACTGAAGGAAACAGTCATGAAAATAAAGTAAATAATTTAATGGGAAAGTGTGTCCAAACTTTTGGTCTGTACTGTATACTCATTTGCCATTATAGTCAAGCTGCAGATGCGCCCTACCGCTAGGGGGCATCATTGCACATACAAAAAATACTCAACTCAACTTATTATTATTATTTTTTTTAACAATTTCAGCCCTATAGGTAAACTTGCGATGAAGACCAACACACATACATTAGACTATTGGGAATACCATAAACTGTGCAAAGTGAGCTGCTCATGAGATGGAGAAGGGGCTTGTCTGTAATTCCACTGGTATTGACCATTTGCAGCGACGTCATAATATCACGTCACGATTTTTGCTGGACGGCGGAAGTGCGAAATTGTAAACACAGAGCTAATGGAGGGCAACGCTATTCTGACCGGCAAAGTTGTGTTTCTCCGATGATTTCGCTAAGTCTTTGCAGTCTATGTCTGTTCTGTTGTCGGTGGAGGTGTGTCACCTTGAGAGTGTCCATAGAAAGCGGTATATAGACAAAATTAATCTCGCTGGATTAGAAAAATATCCCTACATTCACTGATATAACCAAAGCTGACTCTAAGCGGCCCACGGGGACGGACACACACAACCAGTGCTTAATTTGTAAATCAGTAGGTAACGGAACGCAAGTAGCCTACATTATAACGACAAGTCGATGACGATATGACTCAGGTCCCGGAACGCACAAAAAAACATCAAGTGAATTGCCACTTCTATGTGGCACATAAAAGGCTCAATTTCAGACAACATCCCTTTTAAAAATGCCATAAGATTGCATTACAAAAAAAAAGTTCGGTAAAGGCTTTGCGGACTTTTGAATGTAATGGGAAGCAAGCACTGACCTTACAATGTGAGTAGTTGACAATGTCTCTCTGTATCTGAGTGAGTGAACTGGCACTCATTAATTTCGGTGAATATGCTACTTGCACGAAATCCTCAATAAAGTTTACATCATGCGCAGCATGATCGGAATAGCCTGGTTAAAGCAATATCTAGGAGAGAGGTTGACCTAGGGAGACCCGCGCATTATCTTACTATCTGGAGCTACAGTAGGCCTATGTTTGGCTTTATTGAAGTAGGCTAAAACCGAAAGGAGCAAGCGGCCACATTTTCAGTGGCATTGTAACGGAGTGTGTCCGGCGGGTGGTAGACTCAAGGCATGGAAACGGAATAATGCAGACGTCTTTCTTTTATTTTATATTAGGCCACCGGCGGGGTGCATAACATAACAAATTAACAAACAAACTAATCAAACAAAAACACTGATCAAACTGAAAATAATCAGGGGCAAGGCCCACAAACTAGGCAATATAACATACCATCATTAGATCCTCTCGCGTCAAAGGCAAACCCCGACTGTTACGCACGGTAACTATCGGTCACAACCAAATCATGGTTTACAATCAATTAAGACATTGATTTATGTTTACAACCTATACATTGCAACTGCGCAAGCATACCGTGCCCCTTTATCATCAGAGAACATAATAACAGCATGCCAATAAGGCAATAACACAAAAAGAAAAGATGATCAAAAACACCCCTGTAACAAGCGCTTCCCAGCGGGAGCGCTCGCAACTCCATAAAAAGGTTCCACCTCCCATACCTCGGTTTGATCCCCGCTTATGATAACTTTATTCGTCAGTAAAATATTATATACTATTGTATTGTCAGAGCCCCCACAGATGTTTGAGTTTGCTGCTTTCATGGGAGCCAGACCTCTCTCTATGGGAGCTCAGCTCTCACTGGCTCCCAACTAACTCGAACCCTGAATGCGAATCACCAGTACACACCATTCGTTTGCCCCTCTCACTGACACACTGTATTTTTGTACTTTATTTTGTACAATTCATGAATTGATTTTATACATTTTAAAACGTTGTCATGATTTTTTTTTTTTTAAATAAAAAAATATTATTATTATTCACGAGAGGTGGCGGATCAGCCAAAATAGGTCCCGGAACGCGGGGGGGTCAAAATGACGAGGTGGGGGATCCTGTTCCGGCATGTTCCGGCACAAATTAAGCACTGCACACAACTCACAGAATACAACTTTGATGCAAGGAAAACAGCTAGCTGAAGAGCTGTTTTGATAGACCATAAAGATAATCCTTGTTTTAAACTACTGCCCCAAAAAATGATACACCAATGAACATACAACATAAAGCCAGCCGCTCCAAAATAAAAACCACGAGTCTTACCTTCATGCAATTAACAAAGTACGAAATAGCTTGCTCTTCTCGGCAATCTTGTGTATGGATAGCATTGTCATTATTACAAGCCCAGTAGTAGTGCTAGTGCAGCTAGCTAAAGCTGAATACGAGTTGATCAATCTGTCAATTTCACGCATTTTCACTGTCAGTAAACAGTGCTCTATTCAACTTTTCACGTTTTTGTTCCGCTTCCCCACTTGTCTCGCTTGATAGCCCGGTTATTTTTTTTTTTAGCCTAAACTCTTGGTTAAACGTGGTGGCTAGATGACGTTCAATTGCCAAGTCAACAACCCAAACGATTTGGTTTGCCAGGGGCGTTGTAGTGGGGGGAGGGGGGACTGAGTAACCAGGGCCCCAAAAGGAGGGAGTGCCCAGCCTGCTATTGTATTCTAGGCGGCGAGGGGGGCCCATGGCCACTGCTTGTGCATAGAGCCCAGAATTTGGTGCTACACGATTCTTCCATAAGCTTAATATAAAAGCTTTTAAAAACAATCAAATAAACACAGAGATTTGTTAAATTTCAAACCATGCACAATTTCTGACAATCCCAAAAAGAAAGCTGGCTGCAGAATAATGTAGATTGACAAACAATTTGACAGTGATTACAACTGTAATGTTAAAATTCAAATGTGGTATAAATATTGATCATATTACAATAAAGTCTAATTTGACAATAGCAAATGCACAATAGGAATTATAAGAAATTATTAGGTCTGTACTTTTTAATGGCGGAATTCTGCCTGAGTTGTTGGCCAAGAAACATCGCCTACTTGCCCATAAATATAAAAATGCTCAAGAAATAAGTGTGGTAGGCTTACAAAGCACACAAAGGAAGAGAATAAATTGTTGTTTTAATAGATAGACAACAGAAGTTATATTATTTGACATTGTCAACCCCCTCACCCACCCCACCCTACTCCAAACACATACACACAGAGACATCCCTCCTTCCTTCCCCAACATCACTTCTCTGTACATGAAAATGTTTGCGCAAAATAAATGTTTTGCAACTTTGAATAAATTGATTATTACTACATTGTTCATCACAGGAAATAATTATTACAGATACATGTTTCAATAACTAATCACGTGGTACCACTGAGGGACAGAGATTTGTTAATGCACATGCTACTCTTGCGATTTTATCTAGAGTGGTGTAGCCGTTTTCAGAGGTTTGAAGAAGAGTTATTGGCACAGGCCCTTGCAACATTCTGTATTTAGATCTTGTCAGTCCAATTACTCTCTCAACATGTATGCAGACTGCTGCTAGTCTCCTAGTGTCTTCTATTTCAAATGCACTCAGTTGTTTTTTTGCCACGTGTGAATGCCAGCGTTTCTACTCTCGCACAGACAGTCCAACCTGATCTTTGATGGTAAAGCCTCTGTCAGCCAGGATCATGTCCCCAGGTAGAAGATTATCCAGGAACCCACTGTTGGCAGCTATTTGAGGGTCTGTTGTCCGGCCACCCCAGCCCTTAGAGATGAACAAAATCACTCCCTGTGGTGTAATGCCTATTAGGTATTTCATGGTGTTGTGACTTGTACTGGGAGTACGTCTGTGCTGTGCTCTAGCTTTCAGGTCCTTCGGTTTGTCGGTGAAGATCTCGAAACAGTCGATTATTGCCATACATTTCTTAAACCTTTTACGAAAACACATAGGTAAGGACACTTGTACATATTCTCACAAAGGCCACACAACAGATACAGGCACTAATTGCTCATTCAGATGACTAATTACATTTGTAAACACTCTAGAAACACTACAGTTGTGTACCCCAACTAGATAAGACAGACACTGAATTGGCAAGTTAATTTTAAGTCTCATTAAAGTCAATACTAGTTGCTGGAAACAGGTCAATTGTGGCTTATCTTTGAGACATAGTTTTACCAGATTAAGCACTGCCATTAACACCATCAAATTTGGGAGACCAGTTATGGCTTTCACCTTCTCATCTGTTTTGAAAGTGTCCTCATCAAAAAGATCTGAAGACGCACACTTCTCATTCAGCTCAATGTTTTCCTTACACAACTGCTGGCTTTCAACCAACAGTGTAGAGATGTCCTCTGATGATAGGTCTGTCTGGCACACTGCATCACACACATTGTTTGACTTCTGACGGGTCTTCACAGTCCATGACATCCTGAACAACAGCTCTTGCTACTTGCGATCTTGAGTCTTCCCGTCTCTTCTTCTTCAGGTTTTCTTGGAGTTGAAATTTCTCAAGATTTCCGAGAGCTTTCCTCTTCTCTGGTGACTTAGTGTGAGCAAAGACTGTGGGTACATAGTTAGGAGACAGGGAATCATCACTCTTCTTGCCTGGAGAAAGATTAGAGAAAGTCAGTCACTGTCTTTTGGAGCCAGAACGAGTTATCAACATATATGTTATGAACGTATGGTCATTTATTTGTACATTCATACACTTTAAAGTATATTATTTTCTATGATTATATTTATTAGATTAATTTCAAACAAGAATCAATTCATCAAGCTTAGACCAAATAAATATAATTACGCCTATCAAGCCCACATACTCAAAATCAGCTGTTTTCACTCACAAAGCGTTTGAGTGCCAAACAAGGCTATGTTGCATTGAATTTACACCGTCAGATACCAACATAAATGCCTTTCATTTGGACAGAATATTTTGAGTTATGAGGAGAGACTTGGACAACGTAACATAAATATCTCAGCATATAACGTTATGTAAGGATCTTATCAATCTAACGTTAGTCAGCAACACTACCACAGATCAAATCCGCCTCAAATGTTGACATGGGATGGCACTTGACCGAATCAGACAATGTAGACACACATAGACGTTATCCTGCATGCAAAACTACTGCAGACATTTCATGTGATACAACAAATCTGTTTAAAATTAAAATTAGGAATAAAGAATAGGCTACCCTCAGACAGACAACGTTAAATTGATGGTTAGATTGAACCACAACCTGGATCTCAGCGGAGATAGCTAACTTTTGCGTTAGCATTACGTTAGCTTCAAACTTGTTTTGAGGAGTTGTCTGTGGTAAATCTTTTATTCCCGATACTAACTGAGTGAAAAAAATGAGTTTCCAGACTTCGCATTTGTCAAATAATACCATAAAGTTGTAGCCCAAATAAGATAAATAAAAACTTACCCTGTAAAAAATGCTCACTGCAGTGCATTGCCTTGAGTAGCTGGACGTTACCATTGACAGTAAAGGACATTAACGTTACCAATCTTTGTGGTTGATTGCCGCGATCTCTCTCGGGGATCCTGTAGAAAAAAAACGCCTGGCTTGCAGCCTTGTCTATTTGAGCAACCGACGGCACAACAGGAGATTACCATTTTTCTTTTCCTCCCGAATATTACTGTGATAAAAATAATTACGCTCAGTGCTACGCTAGACGCCCAATGGGAAATTCTTTACTTCCGCCGTCCAGCACTTAGGGCACGCGAACACGTGACGTCACCTGCAGAAGGTCAATAGGGAGCCGAAGTCACGCCCTCTTCCGCGTTAACATAGGGTCCAATCGAGCCTATTAAAATGAACGAACAGATACCTATAACTTCTGGTCCGCTTTGGTATGCATCGTGGGTTTCACATATAATGTTTATAATGTTTAAACTTACATTTTGAGCTTCACAAACGTAAAAAATAAATTGATTGTAGACGAACTTCAAAAGTTACGTTACATAAAACAACAAACATAGTCTTGATTGGCATGAATGGTTATCATTTAAATTCACATGCAACATATGTGTGACTCAAGTTATAAATCAAAGTGGACCAAAAAGTCACGTTTATTTGTCTATTCACTTTTTTTTCGATAGGTCTCTATACTAATCCGGAAGTTAGCGCGACTTCGGTTCCCTATATCCAGGGGGTCAAGAGCGTGCAGATTAGTGGAGGTTAGCATCACCATTTTCAAATATGGAGTCGCTGTAGCCTACCTACGAACCATGGCATGCTGGGCACGAGCACTCAACATGCACTTACAAGTTGGTGGGCGGTTACATGCAAAATGTTACTCCTCCGGGGAGAGTAAAAGCAATCTTCCATGATCTTTGGTTACTCTTTGCTTATTTCTTGAGGAGCTTATGAAAAAAATGTGTACTGTCATGAATGCTATAAAACTTGAGGCACGTTCTCGACAAAACTTTCTTTGTGTTGTATGGCAAACTAGGTGCTTTATCACCAGCGTCTGAACTGAAGGATTACTGTTTTTGCAAAGGGATTCAACCTGAGTCCATGCGTCATTTCCAGCTTTGGAACTTAGCGCATGGGCAGCAAGAGCAAGGCCGTGGTTCGCTAGCTCCAGCATTCACAATGGCGTTGACTGTCAATTCACATTATTTACTAGCCTAGCCTCAGACTAGAGCTTAGATCGGGCCCAAAAATTGAGCCCGACCCTACCGAAGACCGATCATTTTCTGCCCAAGCCCGGCCCGACCCGAGAGAGAACGTGTGATAATGAGCCCGAGACCGATTTAAACCCGACATGTTAAATAGCCCTAATAATGGCCTACTTTTGTAACTGCATGTTCAACAACAATTCCGGATTGATTTACAGACATTTGTTCAGCATATTCTTGAAGCATATTGCCTGTTGACAAGACTTCATGTCTGTGTTGAGGTCCACGTCTTTCTATCATACCTTGTGCTGACACACAGCTCTACGCACCTCTCATTCACTGAGATTAGATAGGCTAGGCTACTCATTCATTCAATAGACTGTCATGCTGGCAAATCCACGAATTTTTTTTTTAATAACCAGAAGTTTTCTGGCAATAGATAGAGGTTATAATGCGTTGTGCGCTGCAACGTTTACCTCTATTGTATTCAGAAACACCGTAATTTCTCCAAATGTATCCACTTTCACTTTCGGTTCCCACGCGAAAGAAGCACGATTTTACTGACAAAACAAACTTGATGTTTCCTTATGCTTTCCACTGGACTGGGTTAATTTTATTTTATTTTCCCCCATCACATTAGAAGCTTTATATTACGTTATAGGTCTGATGTAGCCGACAGTAGAGCTTAGATCGGGCCCAAAAAATTGAGCCCGACCCTACCGAAGACCGATCATTTTCTACCCAAGCCCGGCCCGACCCGAGAGATAATGTGTGATAATGAGCCCGAGACAGATTTAAACCCGACATGTTCAATAGGCCTAATAATGGCCTACTTTTGTAACTGCATGTTCAGCAACAATTCCGGATTGATTTACGGACATTTGTTCAGCATATTCTTGAAGCATATTGCCTGTTGACAAGGCTTCATGTCTGTGTTGAGGTCCACGTCTTTCTGTCATACCTTGCGCTGAGACACAGCTGCTCTGCGCACCTCTCATCTCATTCACTGAGATAGGCTGCTCATTCATTCATTAGACCGTCATGCTGGTAAATCCACGAACAACAAAAACCTTAACCAGAAGTTTTCTGGTAATAGACGGAGGTTATAATGCGTTGAGTTTGACCAAAATGCTGCAACGTTTACCCGTATTGTATTCAGAAACACCGTAATTTCTCCAAATGTATCCACTTTCACTTTCGGTTCCCACACGAAAGAAGCATGATTTTACTGTCGAAAAACAAACTTGATGTTTCCTTATGCTTTCCACTGGACTGGGTTAATTTTATTTTATTTTTCCCCCATCACATTAGAAGCTTTATATTACGTTATATGACTGATGTAGCCGACAGAGCGCAACAGACAGGTGCTGCTCAACGCTGCACAGAGCTGTCCAAACATTTTATTTTTTTCTATTAATCACCTTTGGCTTAGATAACATTTTTTACTGAGTTACTTAACCATAATACATACTTGCACACACTATAGCATCATAGGCTAAATAAATAAAATAAAACAAAAAATATTCTATTTATGGAACATTGATCACGAGCCCGGCCCGGCCCGAGCCCGATAGAGTGACGGCAAATGTCAGCCCGAGCCCGGCCCAAGTTCGGGTAGGGCTCGGGCCGGGCTCGGGCTCGGGCAGAGAATCTAACCTCTACCTCAGACATTCAGTTCTATGGAGGGCGGGACTTAGTTGTTGTCTCCCGTTATACACCGATCCGAGAAGCGATTTATGGATTCATGACTGGCTGGCGTATATCTATGACAACAATATGTGACGAGAAGATTTGAAGTTGTAGCCATCTGAAAGTGCACCCATCTGAAAGTTGAGATATCTTGCCTTAAAGATTTTCCTTTGCCTGGCTGAATGTTCTCATTTGCATGAAATTAACATCGACCCTCCCAACTGTCACTGATCTGTCAGCCGGTGTCAGTACATGCTATCTAGCGCCTAATGTACAAACACTTCTAAAGCATATTTCCACTTAATTTTCAGACAAACAAAGCAAGGGACCACATAATCATACTCTATAAATAATAACCACGGTGTCCATTTTTTATTTAAATGACTTGAAAGAGATCGACAGGTAGAAATGCACCATACATGTAGTGGCTAGTTCATTCATTCAGCTGTTGTTACATGCTACCTAGCGCACGGTCGCTAATGCCCGTCTACACAACACAGGCAATCCTCTTTAAGTTGGGGACTGCGTGTCTCACAGACAGACTTTTGCCATTTTTTTTTTTTTTTTGGTGTTATTGTGACAGCCGATGACGGCACATGTTATCCCAGACCCAGACATATTGACAATTGACAAAAAAACACAGACCATCACCACAGACCACAGACCATCACCAACAGTTTCATCATGACAGTGGTGTCTTACCTCTTACCACTTGTTCTGTACGTAGTCTCACCTCTATTGCCATTCAAGTCACAGGAGAGATTTTGTAATGTTTTCGTATCTGCTCTGATCTGCAACACACTCGGAAGCACCATCATGCCACTACTTTACCTGGGAAATCTTGGGAGGCTAAAGGGTATCAGGATGTGTCAGTGTGCTTAAAATATCACACTGTATTTCATGTATTTCTTGTGTGCTTGCTAATGGGGACATGTCTTCAACTATTTTCTTTTAGTTAATACATACATTCTCAGAAATCGGAATATGCTAGGTGGAGGACTCCGATAGAAACCGGGATACTATAGCATGTAAACACTTTATCCTGATTTCTGACTGCGAGATCGATTTTAGAGTGTAACGTGAGAGATGGAATGTTGAGAAGCGTCAAGACAATCAAGCAGCGCTCTTTAGAATCCTTGGCGAAAACGCAGAAAATAATGCTTTATCAGTAAACTGGATTAATTAGTATTTATCATGTAGACAGGGAAATGAATCTCCCGATTTCTCTGCATTCATATAAACACCTTAGCCTATCCTGAATATGAACAAAACTGGAATAAGCCCATTGACTGTAAAAATTAGAATAAGCCTCATATAAGTGCATGTACGCAGTCAGTGAGAGTAAAGAAAAGTCTTGCCTTAAAGTGTAATAAAAGTAAAGGTAAAGCATCTGCTAAATGCAAACATGTAAATCAGTATCGTATGGCAAGCTGAATGAGCATTTATTCAGATATCTTGATATCAGGCATAAGCATAAGTCATTTTTGTCAACTAGGGAGCCATTTTTGTTTAAACTATTTAACTTGTTGCCAAAATCTGCACACCAGTTAGCGAGACGGAGTAGTTCAAGGTCACTAGTTAAATTAGTGAACCATAAATGGTTTATGATGACAGCAGGCTCAGTAGTTAACTTGATGTATCATTTGTCCAAAGTAGTGGGGTGATAAATGTATACAAGTAGCCTAAACTACTTCAACAAAAAAATCAACTCAGCTATTTCTAATTAGGAAAATCTGGACATTTAAGCTTTTTATTGGCTCCCAAACTCTGAATTGGACATAGCAATTCATCACAGCACAGAATTTCATAAAAACCCAACCAGCACATGCATGTGGCACACAAGTTATCATGCTGACCAAAAGAAACTGACACTCGTAAACTACTGACTTCAGTGTGTCACTTACATAAATTAGTGGAGGCAAAACTGCTCACTAGTTCACTAGTGGAGACACAATGTCCACTTGTTTACTGAGGTAGAAAAATTGTAACTAGTGTGCAATAAAATATCCACTATAGTTAACTAGTGAAGTGTAAAAAGTGTCAGTAGTTTTTTAGCCATTTTAGCCCCACTAGTTAAAGAGTGATATGAACATTACAGTTACATTACAGTTGCATTACATTTAAGTTACTCTTCGGGCCCCACGGTAGCCTATGACCTTCACTAATTCGTTGTGAATGTTAAAAATGACAGGTGGAGACTGTAAAGATCTACATTAATTCTGGCACAGCAGACGTTTTACCCTTGCTGACCTCTCAGTGATTTTTGGCGAATTTGTATGAAGGAAAAAACACCACTTAATTCCAGGTTAAAAACGCATTGTAACTTGAGTTACTGACAATTGTACCGAGTTTTTCTGTAATGCCTGACATTACCAAGTTACCACTAAAAGCAATGCATTACAGTAAATAGTTATTTTTGTAACTCATTACTCCCAACACTGTTGGACATACAGTACTTGTGTGCCTATTAAGAAATCTGTGCACCCAAAGGACACAGAGGACTGGAGGAGACTGCTTTGTGGGAGATTCCATTGACTCAGCTCCCCTGAAACCAAAGTGAAATAAAGTCTTTAATGAAGATTCATGTCTTGTTTTTTTGGGGGGAATTAATAATTAGTTACTCATTTGGGTGGATGACAAATAAGCCTGAAAAAAGGATTTTTAAAAAACTTCAAATATCATCCCAAAAAAGTGTTTATATGTGTTGCTGTGAGTCTAAACTTAACCAATAAGTAAATATTTTTTACATTTTTTAATTAAAATAAGTATTTATATATGAATTTGTCAAGGTAGTGCCTAAAACTGTCATATGGTGTGACATTAAAACAATTTGATATAAAATAAAAATTAGGTATTTTTTTCTTCTTTAATTTACGTCAATGTACTTATTAATCATGTTTGCTTTGATATGCAACATTTGCTTGTGAATATTTAGGATAAAAACTTAACATTTGACAAGTTATTATGTCAAGGAGGAGAATGGTCTGAACTCTAACCAGATATTTTAGCGTATTTCTGACATTCTTTGTCAAAAGTTGCTCAAAATTCTTGAGATTCTTGCAGATGTCATTTCCTTTCTACACTATTGATTTTGTCATGATTTGTCAGTTAGAAAGTCTTGTTTTATGACGTTTTCTATGATTATTTGACGTCACACCAAATGACATAGTGTCCCGCCATATGATGAAATGCACCAAATCACAATGTATCAGCGCAAAAAAAAGGTATTTCATGAAAATAAAATAATTAACAATGAATTTTGAAGTCCACTGAAAAGAACTTTAGGGATAACATCTATTTTTCAACTGCATATTACATGTGAAACATGGTGACATGGGGGAAAAATGGGAAAGGGAAATATAAATTGTACAGATCCTATTTTGCTAAATTCTTATCACAGATTTAATATATTTCATACAGGGGCGCCTGCAGGATTGAACTGTAGGGTACGCACAAATAGCCCACCCACCCCCGCAAAAAAAAAAAAAAAGGTGTGCGTGCGTCAGCAGTTCTTCTGTAAAAATCTACTTATATACAACGTGAACTTGAAATTGAATTTTAAAATTAACCTACATGAACATTATCTAGCCTACATAGACTATGAACGACAAACTCGACAGTGAACTTTTGTTGCATTCACACACACACATGCGCGCGGGCGGCACTGCGTTACTTGATGGGGAGCACCAACTTTTTTTTTTTTAACCTGTCATTACATGGCAAGGACGTGTCTTGGAAAAATGAAGACTCCTGGTTCTCACATTCGCATAGGCTAGGAGAGTTCATTTGGGTTTGTGAGCAGCCTATCCTGTTAAAGGTAGAGGACATCATGCATGCATCAATGAGGTCTAAGCGCTTTGATGCTGTTGTTTTGAAATGTAGGCAAGCGAAGATTTCGCACTTGTGATATTGTCGGGTTGGATTAACAATATTATGAATGAAGTATGCTTATTTCGAAGGAATTACTGGCGTGGTTTAGACTTCACCAACTTCTTGCACTATAGCTGTCCGGTGTAGGGACAGGGCCTCTCCCCCTGCTCTTTCCCATCCACTGGCGCGCGAAACGAAGGGTGCCCACTACATTACTATTATAATGCATAGCCTAAAGTGATATCGGCGTGGCATGGGCACTCGCCAAAAAGGCTAGGCCCTACCGCTTTTCTCGAGAAACAAAAGAAAATAGGCGAATAGCCTACATGAAAACATTAATCACAAATAGAGTAGACTAGAGCAAAATAGCATTATGTCGTCGATAGAAAGCCTACGGTCATGCAAGCCTATTAACTCCTAAAAATAAATTTGCCTATTGACACATTTAAAACATTTCAGTAGGCTACTTCAGAACAAATCTCATGACAAATTACAAATCTCTCCGCCCGATTCTCGCTTGCGTCTCTCTCTCTCTCTCTCTCTCTCTCTCTCTCTCTCCGAGGGTACGCACAGTGCGTACAGCCGTACGCCTGGAGGCGCCACTGATTTCATATATGATTTTTAAACTGAATTCGTGTTTTTACATATATTTCAATATAAAAATGCAGTTTGGTCATAGAGTGTGACAGAAATGTCATATAGTGTGACTGTACATTTTCAATGTCCCAATGTAATAACAATGTAATAACAATGTCACTCCATATGACATAGTGTCACTCAATATGACATTTTGACAGTTTATCTAATTTATTAGACAACTAAATACTGCTAGATATTATTTAGCATGCAACTGACCACATGGCAGCAATGCTTTCTAAGAATTCATAAAGAAGATTTGTGAAAAATAACAATTTTTATTGCAAATGATGTCACACCATAAGACACAATTTTTTGGCCACTATTGATGATGTCGGATATGGAGCTTTTTATATAAAAATCTAAAAGGCAGACCTGACCTCCTGACCATGGCAATCACTCCTGACATGCTACTGTAACTTCCTGATGAAGCAGGGTCCGTGTCATGGCAATTATGTCCAAATTAATGCCCGTTGAAAATATAAAATATAGTGTCACACCATATGACGTCCATTGTAGGGACAAAATATATTTGATTAGAACTTAGTTGGACGTTATGCATGGGCATCGAAACTTTCTGTGGTTATAGAAAACATCCACTTATTTTATTTGCCTGGTAAAATTTTAAAGTATTTATACTTTATATGGATATACATTCTAATTAGGAAAATCACACGCATAGTGGACAGTCACACCATATGACATTTTTTATGTTTGGATAGTTGTTTTATGTCAAAATTTAAATACAACACCAAAATTTTTAGTATGCAGGAAGTTCATCCTATCAGACCAACAACATTTCCATGTCAATTCTTAACAATTACCATTTTTTATACGTGTGTCAAAAGGACAGTTATATATGTGTGTGACAAAAGGACAGTCTGAATTTTGCTATCCGTCATCCACCCATTTGTCTATGTATTTATGTTGTGACTTTACCTGATGTGGCACATAACTATTAACTAAGGCATATTAATAGTTAGCTAGTGATTTCTGCATTTAGTTACAGGTGATGGCTATCCTATGTATGTGGAGCCAGGGTGACTGTAAATAAATCCACACTCTTGGTACAGCTTTGGCTTTAACACGTCTGCAGAATAATTAACTGTCCGCTATCAGTTCGAGTGGATCCACGAAGGAGCTAGAGCCAGCCCAGTAGGTTTCATGGATGAGCGACTGCCAGGCCGGTAGGTTGGGTGAGGAGAACGCAGACTTTCTTGATATTGTAGCTAGCTGAGCCGAGTGCATCTGCCTGCACATTGGCAGACAAGGGTTGCATCAACGTTGACCATCGGCCTACTACGCACTGCTCTGTCGCCATCAAAAGTTTTGGTTAACTAATTCATTAATTAACATATGATTCTCAAAAACAAATTCCTCAATAATAAATCATAGTTAATTAACATATTTGATTCCTGCATTAAAGTTTGATATTCCAGCATTATCTAACCGTTAATTTAATAGTAAATCATATAGGACCCATATGAGTCAAACATTAATGCATAACATACTTTATAATGACTCACGTATACACTTTTAATTATTAATACAGTAATTAAAGCATTAATTAATGTGTACTTATGTACCCTTATTGTAAAGTGTTACCTGAAAATCAGTAGGCATATATCAGCGCTGTCAAGTCACTGTACAGTATATATCTGTCACTGATTGATTATTTGTGCGTGTAAAAATGATCAATAAATTGTATCAAACATCGTCTGATACAGAGGAAATGTTGCAAAAACTTTGCATTATATATATTTTACTGCCACTATGTGGGAGTAATGAGCAGTCCCTTTTTGTTCATCAGTTAAAAAACTTTTAAGTTACAAAGTACACTGTGTGTGTGTGTGTGTGTGTGTGTGTGTGTGTTTGTGTGTGTGTGTGTGTGCGTGCGTGTGTGTGCGCGCTTAACAATTACTGTAAGTTCACTCGACTGGACTTTGGTGTTTGGAGTTTGCTCTGCTTCATGGCAAATAGGGGTTAGCAGATGTCATGTCAATATTTTGGGTTGGGCTAGTTAGCAGTGTAATATTAGGTCTGGACTGGTTTTGCATTGCAGCAGCAATCAGGAAGAGAGCAGAAATCAGTCAAGTGAAATACTAAAAAAAACTGCACTATCAGTGATTGTCTGGATCGTCTGCCGCCGGTGACACACAGAAGATGTTGCTGGAGATGGAGCGTTGTGAGAAACGTGTGGAAGGCACTTTCAGCAACTACACACACTATGTCCTGAACCAGGCTTGGACAACTACACAAAATATCAATGCTATGTGTTGAATGCCTATCTCTTTATTCTACACCTCAAATTTCACTGCCAATCATTACAAGACTGGCCATTAGGGCTGGGACGGTTCACAAAATTCACGGTTCGGTTCGTATCACGGTTTTAGGGTCACGGTTTTCGGTTCGGTTCGATCCCCCCCCCCAAAGACAGGCTTAAGTCACTTCAACCCATCCATTGAATCTCAGCAGCCTGTATGGAGTGCAATGTCTAGTGTGTGGAGAGCTATGATAATCTACACTGTCGATAGGGAAAAGATGGAGGATTTTGTCATATTGAAATGACTAAAGCACGGAATGCATGTGTACAAGGATACAAGGTGTTGTTATTGTCACATGCATATGATTACTACTGTAAAAAATGCAGTGAAATTTGTGACTAGTGTCAGCCTATTTGTGCCCAGTGCAATAGGAAAGTGGCAAGTAAACTGTGTAGTGCATTATGTAAGTTGGAATAGTGGATATATGCGCTAACATTCCTACTTTCGTTACTGCGTACTCTAAAAATGAACTAAGAATAAATAATGTTGCATTCCATTTATTGTTCCATTTAGTCTCAGATGACTGTCTCATCTGTCTGCCTCACTCTAGTTCACTGCTCAGTCTCTGTGTGTGTGTGTGTGTGTGTGTGTGTGTGTTCACTAACCACAATTATAATGATAATATTTGTTACTGTTATCAAATGTTATTTTTATTGGAAAAACATTAGGTAATGCTTTAATTTACAGCACTTGAAGTACTGGGTAAATATTAGGTAAGAATGGTGTAACAAAAATGTATCAAGGGATAAATTACTGAGTATTTACAGCATAAGTTTGCTGGAATAACACACGTTCACGCTTTATTTTACAGCCCGTTAAGTACTGGGTAAGTACAAGTAAGAACAAAGTAACAAAACAGAACTTAATGTGTAATGTTCCAACATTATACTGTTATGTAATTACTCCCCTCCAGGCATGGACTGGCCATGGGGAATGCAGGGCAATGATTGATGGGCTGATTGCCATTTTTTGGCTGGGGCTGCCATAGTTTACTCAAAAGTTTCTTGAAGGGTATTGGGCTATAGTCCAATTAAACCTCTCACGTCATGCAATGTAATGTAATGTAATATTATACGTTATGAGCTGCAATGGCCAAAAATACCAAGGTGTTTGTAATTCCTTTTGGGGGGGAAGAAATCCTGGGCAGATCACTTGCTAGTAGTCAAGAATACAAGTGCAGTTGGTAGATTAGTGATAGATCACAAATTGTGGTGCTCCTCAAACTATCTGTAAAACGCTGCAAGGCAATTGTATTTGCTATAGCGGGCAGGTACGTTGTTTGCAATCAATATGTGAATCAATGTCATTTTAAGCAATACATTAAAAAGTGCTCCAGGAGAGCATTACATTTTTATTGCAAAGGCATTGGCTGGTAAACTCCCATCATACATCAACTGTCTGTTGTCGCACAAAACCAGCCCCTATGGCACTACATCAGGAAATAAAATAATTTCAAATTATTCCTGCCGTACGCACTGAACTAGGCAAGGCTGCTTTTAATTCTTATGCCCCACATGCTTGGAATAACCTCCAATTGTAACCTCCAATTCCTCTTAGAGGAAGCAAAGTGTACAATTGTCAATTGCCGTTTATTGGGCAATCATAAATATTTATCATAAGCGCCAGTAACTATCCCATAGCCAACGGTATACAGACGGCAAGTCCAGTTACCACCCCAAGAATGCAAAGGCGTGGTCAGCATTGGGAAAAACAGTGGTGGGTTAAACATGCAGGTAAATGGACAAATTAAAGAAAGATCGCTATGTAAAATGGAATAAAATCCATATTAGATGTTTTGTGTGATCATGACCAGTTTGCTTCCTTAGGTTAATGCAAACATAACTTGCATATTTCTTGGTAAGATACATTTAGTAACTTTGGTAAGAAACATTTTTTATATATTCTTAGTGTGCTTAGTGTGACCGTTATCGGGGAACCGCACTCAGATGGTGCAATTGAAAGTTGATAGAATGTCCCATGCAGACCAGATGGGATTTTTTTTTTAATGTCATTATCATTGGGGTCACACAGGGCTTATGTTGTCACACTGTGCCGTGACTTTAGACTCATAATAATAATAATAATAATAGTAAAAGAAAGAACAGAAAGCAGTACATCTACCAAAGGCATTCTGTTTATTGTTTTATTTAGCCCTTAAAGTCTCTCTGGCATTTATGACTATAGTAAAATGATTTTGTGACTCAGTTGCTACATCAATGCCAAATCAGTCAGATTATTGCAACCATGTGCCAACAAAAGCTTGATTGTTGAATTGTTTTATGCATCATGATACACTTTATATTTACAGCCTTACAAGTCACATTATTACATGTCCATACAAGATGTATCACGTTGATTTATCTCTTGTTAATACACTATTTGCAATAGCCTAAATATGGTACCATAGCAAAATACTGTCATTTAGTCCATATTTAGAAATTATGAAATTAATTGATGAGCTCCTCGCATTTTCTTTCTTCTTTTGAAAATCAAACGTATGTTACCAAAAGCTTTTGCTCCATCAGGTTCTCTTGTGTGGTTCTGCTGTTTTCAGAAGGTCCTAATTCTGAGTCCTCCTGCTGCATCTGTATGTCAAATAAGCACAAGCATTTAAAATGGTCAAATCCATATAATTTATACGTATATAATTTTCAAGTTAAATAATCCTTATTGAAATTCCAGTTGCTGCAACTAAAATAAAAATAAAAAAACTGTTACTGTCTATAATCCTCCATAGAATTTTGTCGTTGATGGGGGAAAACACTAGTCCAATGAGAGGATACAAATCACATTATAATTCATAGTAAACTATTAAGAAACATCAGACTGTAGAATATTGTGAGGACCCTTGGAATTGAATGGAGCATTTTACAACATTATAAAAGAGCCGAGTAATGTTTGGTTATTATGACATTTGTATTGTAACGTACATCATGTTTATCATTTCTGCATCTGCATTCTATTTTCCCTTTCATGCTTTCACTTCTTTTGTCATACTGTTGTTCACTTAAGTAAAGTGCCATTTTTGCCTCTGTGCACAGTATGTGTGAAAAGTTGCACTTACTTGAGTTTTGCTATCATTGTTCGCCACAATTTGAAGAAATATTTCCATCAGTTTCTTTACTTGATGTTCGCATTTTTCTCTGTTATTCAAAGCATGATATCTATTATCATAGGCTGTCACTAGCATCTTGAGTTCCTCAGATTCAGCAATAAATTGATCAATTGATTTACTATCCAGATAATCTTCTCCAGTGAAGAGTATGATGGCATGTTTACGGTCTTTTTCATCAAGAGTGTCTTTCACATATTCCATAGCTTGCTTAATTTCATTAGTGAAACGATCAACTCTCAATACAATCATAATTATATCAGGTCCTGGTGCGCAGATGCTTAAACCCTTCTGGAGCGATGCCTTGATTTCATCTGGGTTTTGATCAAAACCAGGACACTCAACTAGGTGTAAGTTCACCCCAAACCTCTCACCAGTATACTCATGGCATGTTGCACTTTCATGTGGAGTTTCATTGTTTAAGATGTTCCTGATGGTGGAGGTTTTCCCCACACCTTTCAATCCAATCAACATAACTTTTATGTCTTTCTGACACCGTCCTGGTGAGAGATGGTCACACTCTTCTTGTAGTCTCCCTCTCTTCTTTGAGCAGTCTTGGAAATCCACTTGTTTCCGACGGCAACTACTGGTTTTGTTCACATCATCCACCGCAGTGTACTCTGTGTCCTGCTTTCCAGAATGTTCTTCTCCATTCACTTTCACAATCATAGCCATTTTTTCAATGAGTTCATTCACATCTGCCTCAACTCTCTGTCTGTTATTGAAAAAGGAGTGCCTGAAATTACATTTTTGCATCATATCTTGAAAATCTTTTCCTCCCTCTTCAATGAATTGCTCTCTAGTTTTAAATTCCAGATCATCACTGTGTGAGAACGCAATGAATGTGCGCGACAGAAAGGATTCTCCAAGAACCTGTTTCAGTTTATGCAAAGTGTCAATCTCTTTGGCTGTAAAAGAACCAACACTGACGACTAAAAGGAAAGCATATGGGCCTTCAAGACTTGAGGTGAGGTCTTTTAGTTTCATGCCTACGTCAGCTTCAGGGAGTCGTGTACAATGCCATCCCGGGGTGTCTGTTACTTCTATTTCATAGCCATTGATTGTTTTTTCTCTGTTTGGATGCGTATAGTAACGGATTGATCAGAGACCAAGGACTTAAACTTTTTTTCTCCCAGAATTGTATTTCCCATCGCACTTTTACCAGCACCTGATGTTCCAAGGAGAATGATTTGCAGTTTACGCACAGTTGATGTTGTAGCACCAGCCATGACTGTGAAACTGAAAGTGCAAAAGTTAAAGACATTTCTGTTGTACAAATTAAAGTACTGTATTATTCATGATATCAGGTTGTTATAATAAGTAGCCTGAAAAGCAGTGACAGTAAAATATACATTACCTCTTCAGGGGAAAATAAACTGGTGTTGCTTAAGCTCTTTTCCAAATGTCCCTTTGCTAAGAAGGGCAATAATAGCATTGTCCAACCCAAACAGTTGGTCATCCATTCAGACCAATCATGTGTTACTTCATCATTTGTGCCACACCATATATGGAGGGGGCATGTAACAACACCCTTTTGGGGTGTTCCCCATAGCCATATTAATAAAATCTGAATGACTGAATGCATGAAGGCAAAGAAGAGAATTCATCATGGATAACTCTGGTATGTCAGTAATCTGTTTGTAGGCTATTTATACAGTTTTGTGGCTTAGTTTGGTGTTGAATCACAGATTGTGTTTCTAAAATGTTAATTTCAATCAAGCGTTTACATGATTGTTCAAAGGCAACCGGGATAGAATAAACCACTTTTATTCCGATTAGAATTTTATTTGGATCAGAAATTCTTCCGATCAGGGTGTTTACATGGGTGATATATATTCTGATTAAGCAGTTATTCTTTTTATTCCTATTGGAAGTGTCCATGTACACCCGGCTACTGTTGCCTATAAGAAAATTCTACAGTGATCGTCTATTAGCTGTAGTTTGGTTGCCACTAACATTTTAGAATGAAAAGAAATTTGTTGCCTAAGGTTACACCATGTTTAATTTTCCACCACTCGATTATGTTAATTTAGAACTGCGCATTGTGCTGGTGGGAAAGACAGGAGTCGGCAAGAGTGCAACTGGAAACACCATCCTTGGTCATAAAGAATTCAGATCAGAACCAAGACCAACTTCAGTGACTATTGACTGTTGCAAGAAATCAGCCTACACACATGGCTTCAATATAACCATTGTCGATACTCCAGGTTTCTTTGACACATCGCATTCTGAGGAAACCATTATTGCAGAAACCGTGAAATGTGTGACTATGCTGGCTCCAGGTCCTCATGTCTTTCTAATTGTTGTATCTGTGACACGCTTCACAGAAGAAGAAAAGCAAACCATCCTGAAAATTCAGGAAATATTTGGTGCTGATGTTTCCAGGTATTCCATTGTTGTGTTCACCAGAGGTGATGACCTGAAAGCTGGTGATGTCACCATTCACGAATTTGTCAGTAATGCTGGACCTGATCTTCAGTCCCTTCTTGATAGCTGTGGGAGAAGATACCATGCAATAAACAACAGAGAGCGAGATGATACATCGCAGGTCAAGGATCTTTTGCAGACAGTTCAACATTTAAGCCAAAAAAATAACAGTTGCTTCTCATCTGCCTTATTTAATATGGCCAAACAAATAGCAGAAAAAGACAAACAAATTGCAGAGGAACAAGAGAAGAATAAAAATGAGGCAGGTGTATTAAGTGATATTTTAAAAACTTTGATACAAGGTAGAGAAAAAGAGGTTGAGGCTCTTAGGGAGGAAGTCAGACAATTAAGAAAGAAACAAAATGGTACATGTGTCATGTGTTAGCTCAATCCATGATGTTAAAAGTTGAGTATTTAAATTTTGTGTATTAAGTGTGTTGACATATTATTATACTGTTATTGTTATTATACTGAAAAAATGTCTGCAATAAGAATATCAAAATTGATAATGAAAAGTAACATAATAGCTGGAGCTATTTTTTATTTTAATTTTCTTTTACCATTTACATAAATGATGTGGCCTCAACACTTAATGCATGCAATGTTTACCTTTATGTGGATGACACAATCATTTATTGTAGTGCTGGGTCAATTGATTCTCGATTCAAATGTTAGACAGTCAGTTGGTTGATTTTTAGTTTTTCTCTTTTCAATTGGAATCCTCAATGTATCTCAAACTACATGTCAGAGCTTCCTTTCCCTTCAAATGCCCACTGTGAACTGTGAGTTAGGAAAAACTGCTTTTCTATACAAAATTCCTTATATTTGGAAACATTTCAAAAGATTTTAAACGAAAGCTCCGGAGTGAATTCAAGCATAGCCCTGTTGAACGACCCTTGTAAATGCACTAGTTAGCAAGTGGATAATTTGGAACAGCATAGACCGAACGCAAAGCACTTTACACTTAGTCAATGGTACCTCAGATCTTACTTTCGGTTTCGAAGAATCAGCCTCCATTGAGTCCATTGTAAAATGCTTGTTCACTTCTACGTTCACATTCGTTCTACGATGTTCCAAATTATTTTGTTCCACTCGCTAACTAGTGCATTTAGCAGGCTCGTTCAACAGGGCTATGCTTGACTTTACTCCTGAGCTTTCCTTTAAAGCATTCATTTCCCTGAGGGAATTATGTAGTCTTGTTCCCTTGATGACAACTTTTACTGTGATGCCTGTACTTGTTAACTTAGGTTACTTCTTGTGATTACCCTGTATTGCTCCTGTTTTATTGATGCTATTTATCTATTTCATTTTACTAGCTTTTTTTTCTTTTACTTTTTGTCTTTCTTTGGAACTGTTGTTATTGTTGTTTTTCTTCCTTTTTGATTTCTTAGTCTTGTCATGTTCACTTGCCACCATTGTAAATGAGGGGCTTTTCCCTCAATGTGTTCTCCTTGATTAAATGAATGAATGGATGGATGGATTATGGATGGATGGATAAATGAATGAATTAATGAAGCTTTGGACAGTTACCTTTGAAACTGATTAAATTGTTGATGTGGGTGTATAGGCTACTGTATGTGCTTTATGGTCTTCATTAAAGGAGAGTACCGGAGTGAATTCAAACAAAGCCCTGTTGAAAGAGCTTGTTAAATGCGCTAGTTAGCAAGTGGAACAAAATAATTTGGTACAGCACAGACCGAACGCAGAAGCGAACAGGCACTTTACACTGAATCAATGGGACCTGACTGTTGGAAACCGAAAGTAAGATCTGAGGTTACATTGACTCAATGTAAAGTGTTTTGCGTTCGCGTTAGGTCTGTGCTGTTCGAAAATCTTTCATTTCATGCGAAATATATTGTTGTTAGAAGGCTCGTGCAGCAGGGCTATGCTTAAACTTACTCCGGTATATTGCTTTAAATTCTGCTAGTGATGGGGACGAGACCACCTATGTTGAGTCCGAGTCAAGACAGAGTCCAATGTTTTTCACAAACAGTCAAGTCTGAGTCAAAACCAAGTCTTTGAGAAAAGTAAGTCCTAGTTGAGACTGAGCCATTTAGGAACCGAGACCAAGACCATGAAAACATATCAGTTTCCATATTCATGATTTAATGTCACCACATAATCAAGGATAGGCCTACAGACTAAGCTCGATTGAGAAATGTTTACAGGAGCAGTTTTAACGTCTTAAAATGGTCTATGCTTTTGCTATTATTAATAAATTCCTTTCCACAAACATAATTTCCTATTTTTCTAAACTGCTTCAACAGTGCTGCGCTGTCATCAATATGTTAAGCCCACCCTGACAACATGAATCATAGTTGTGCAGAGCGCTCTTTGATCAGACTAGGGGGGTATTCCTGCAAAGTAGCTAATGATATCGGCGTTTATGTGATTATGCCTTGGCTGAATCCATTCCATCAACGCAAGTTAGCTGCGCCTGCCTCTCGTTAACTTAAACAAGGCTGTGTGCACGAGCTCAACACTAGACCTGAATAGGTGGTTAAGGAATACCTGATGAACTGTCGTAAAATTAAGGCAGAACTAAAAGAATTTTAAGAAAGAAACTTTGATATGCATACTTCATCTGTTGAATTTTGTGTGAAATAACTGAATATCACATGTTTTATAGTAGACCTACTGGCAATGCAGAAAGTGGTAAAGGTGATTGAAATTATATTTTGAATCATAATGTTTGACCATTGCTTGTTGGAACAAATTGCCAGTCTCATTGTTCTGTCACAGCAGACTTGCACCTGAAACTGAAATCAATCAATCATTCAATTAAGACGTAGCCTACAACTCAAGCCACCACGTGATGGGCCGGCATGTGACACGTCTTTGATTATGCATGCATTTATTTTTAATTCGTAACTAAAATTATTCCTAATAGATACTTCGAAATTTCAATAGTACAGTAGGTTAGTAAAACGGGGAATTCATGCATGATCACAGTGTTTGCAAAACCTATCAACCTTTATTTGGTGGGAAAGATTATTAAGCAGGTGTATGGAACCTTTTTTGGTGACTTGTATTTCTGACAGATTGCATTTTTATTAAGCCTTGCAGTTAACCTGCCACAGAGCTGGTTAGTTTGGGAGCATATGTTACCCCAGCAACTCAGCTCCGATTACTGTTAGCGAGAGTAATGGAACTGAACTCACACTAAAACTAGAGCCGCTTGCCGAAATTAGCACGGTTTAGCGAATAACTCGGTTGAGGGAATACCCCCCAGGCAACAACTGAGGTGAAGTCATGGACACTAACCAGCAAAAAACTCTGCATTTCACCATGGGATGTAATTTTCAAATAATGCCCATCATCAACATTGCATTTCATTATTGTTGTTATAATATGTCATGTGTATTTATTTTCATATATATGAACATGAAAAATGTGTTGGACTCGAGGACTTGTTTTTAAAGAGATTGCACTGCACACCAAAGATCAAAGGTGCTGGCCACCGAAAAATAAATCCCAAACTAATAAAGAAAAAGGTGCCGCACACTTAAAGTCCATAGAAATTTAATTTAATAATTAAAAAGTCATGATGACGTTTCGGCACAAAGCCTTCATCAGATCAGGACTCAAAGACTTGGTCTGAAATTGCGAGTCCTTCTAATCACACTGAGGTCTGAGACTGAGTCAAGACCGAGTCTTTCACCGAACGAGTCCGAGAAAGCAAAAATCAGACAATCTGTAAATTCAGACAATTAGAGACATTAATATTATTGTTAAGTAGATCGGTACTGATCTTCAATATCCATCCCTATGTACTGTATAAAGATACTTTTTGTGGCATATTAAGCCTGAAAATGTGACGTAAGGATACAACGAGTTTTTATTTGTCACACGCATATGATTTAGAGTGTAAAAAATGCAGTGAAATTTGTGTCTGGTGCCAGCCTATTTGTGAAAAGTACATAAGTGCAATAGGAAGGTGGGCAGGGGCCTTATATCCTTAATGAAAATTATGAGTAAATGACAGCCCCGGTCCAAAAATGACTGTCGGCCTACCGGGCATTGCCCTTCCAGTCCATGCCTGGAAGAAACCTTGGGCAAAAATATAAAATTATATGACACCTACAGATTAGATTGTTGATCAAGAAGTATGTGTCCACATGTATCATTGGTGCAATGCTATCTAAATTACATGATTATTGCCATCATTATTTTGATTGCATGACTGACCAAGAGAAAGGTGAAAGATTGTGTAATCTTTAAAAACTGGATGAGTAGATGTTTTGTAATACCAAGCTTCACTGTTATTGGGATACAATTTTTACAGAGACTCAACCAATGTATTTACCATGTACAGACGGCTGATATCAGATGCCATATGTTGTAAAGGGTTACTGTTTCATGTTTAGGTTTGTTCAGTTTTGTGAATGTTACTGTTGTTCTAAGAGACCCAAATGCTGACAGAAAATGTCTTTGCCTTAAGCAGAATTAGGATGGTATGATTTCCCAAGTTAGACATGAATGTTGTCACTTTAACCTCCCATACTAATTCTGAGAAAACCAAGCATGTCTGTTTTAGAAAACCTCATGACCTGTAATCAAACTGTCAATCCCACAGATTCTGTGTTGCTCCACTAACAAAGGTTACTTATGTGACAAGATAACAGTAATGAAGAGATTGTAATTGTTATGCTTAAAAGATCCTTGAGATGTGTCATTTGGGGGCAGCAAGGGAAGGTAGCAAGGACAGAACCCCAAGGGGAGAAGGCCAAGCCTTAATTGTGATCCTGAGATCGCGACCTAGGACCATAATAAAGCCAGTATAACCATGCTATAACCAGTTCTGGGCCGTCTCCAATATTATTTGGACATACAGTATTTGTTCAACAGTGTCACCAGGGGGTATTCCATCAACCAGCTATTCACTAAGCCGTGCTAATTTCGACAAGCGGTGCTAGTTTTGGTGTGAGTTCTGTTCCATTACTCTTGGTAACAGTAATCGCAGTTGACTTGCTGGGGTAACATATGCTCCCAAACTAACCAGCCCCGTGGCAGGTTAACTGCCAGGCTTAATAAAGTGGTGTCTCAGAAAATGCAATCAGTCAGAAACACAAGTCACCAACAAAGGTTCCATACACCTGCTTAATAATCTTTCCCACCAAATAAAGGGGGGACCGCCTTCCATTCCGACATACCCCCACTCCGACATCCCTCCACTCAGACATCCCTCCACTCCGACATCCCTCCATTACGACATCAACCATTCAAACATTTTTCATACCGCCATTCAGAGATACCGCCACTCCGACAGCATACTGAAGCACGTCCGTATTTGGGGGCATTATCTTTTGTTGGCTTATTTTAAACGATGGGGGAAATACGCCCGCTCTGACATAAGCCCCCTCCCCTCTGCTTTTGCTTGAGCTATAGCCTCACTCGCCTAAGGTTGCCACAACTTTTACCTACATACTTTGGGCAGGCATTCTCCCTCATCTCACAAGATTGCTGTGTTCCAATGCTGGAAGTGTGTGTTAATGTTTGTTAGGTTTGTCATGGATATAGGCTATCCTCTCATGTGTGGAAGCAGGCTCGGGCTTGTAATCTGTGCGATCTGATGAGCCGGTCCATTTTTGGGCCGGTGGCATCTAATTTCTTTTTATGCAAATGCAACAATTGTAAATTATGCTATTTACTTCTGTACCCTAGGCTATTTTCAGCAGCCCATTAGTAGCCCTATATTGCCCCTTTATAATACGGTTACATCCAGAGGTTTTGGACCGGGGTTATCCGAGCCTGGCACAGGCCACGCCGAGTCTACTGATGGAGAATGAAAGTCGTGGGCAAGCCTGTCACTCACATCCTAGTTTAGGACTTTAGTCGTCTTTCTTTGATTACTTTAAAATAAAATATATTTTCTATTTGTTTAGGACTGCACAGGCTACTTAAGACAACATGCGGAGTTTCGCACCACATCTCTGTTGGCTGCGTTATGCAGAAAGCAGATTTGGATAGCCTGCATGAGATTGGACAGTTGAATGAATATTATAAGCTATCCTATTTATTTCTTCTGTAATCCTTTGTTAACACCATAGGCTCCAGTGGTGGTCTGCAAGTAAGCAAGTGGTAAAGTTTAGGCTATGTCCAATAATGCGCAAGGAAAAAGCTGGAGACGTCTTTTGCTCAAAATCTCTCATGCCTACTTAACTTTTCCTTTACGTTTGGTAATCAATCGATAATCTAGGCTACCGCGATCAGACAGGATATCCTTACATTTTGATTTGGGGATAATAGTGAATTGAACTTTAAGGACTTGGTTGGTTGTTTTTGTGTTGATTTAGGCTACTCTGTTTAAAAGCGGCAGCTTTCTCCATCACGGCAGACGGACACCCGAGTAGTTTTGGCTACTTTTGTTTCCAGTATATTTTTTTCGTTAAGATATTAACCTTGTTTGATTTATAATGTGGTGAAACGTGGCCATTAGTGTCGAACATACAGCTGGTTTGTCATTTAGGCTATGTGTTATCCACTGCTTAAACCAGCGCACCTTACTGCAGCAGCATTTTATAACAAGACACCTGTGATTTGCGTGGAGCCTATTTTTTCTTTTTAGCTCCCCGAAAAAGGGTGATTTTTTCATTATGGAAGTAGGCCTAGGCAAAGGTCACTGAGGGGGAAAAAAACATCCATTTAACTGCATGCATGTGTTGCTCTCACACGCAGAAAACCAGCGAAGGCAATTGGGACTGGCAACGCTTAAGATAACTAACAATGCACTTTACCACAATGAGACATTTTAATCTTTATTTTTTTTATTAATTTGAATTGGCCTTATACTACAAATTCAGAGTTTTTTGGCTTTCAATAATGACAGAGGCCCGGACCATGGCCTCCTCATCATGATTCAAGGCAAGGCCGCCTCAGGTCGGAATGGCGGTATGTTGAAAAGTAGCAAACATGCCGCCACTCCGACTAAGAAAAAAAAAATGTCGGAGTGCAGGGACGTTTGCTATAATTGGAAATACCGCCACTCAGACAATTAGACGTTAATGTCGGAGTGGCGGTATGTCGGAATGGCGGCATGTAACCAAATAAAGGTTGATAGGTTTTGCAAACACTGTGATCATGCATGAACTTACACTACTATTGATATTTCGAAGTATATATTGGGAATAATTTTAGTTACGAATTAAAAACAAATGCATGCATAATCAAAGATGTGTCACATGCCGGCCCATCACGTGGTGTCTGGAGTTGTAGGCTACATCTTAATTGAATGATTGATTGATTTCAGTTGCAGGTGCAAGTCTGCTGTGACAGAGCAACATGAGACTGGCAATAAGCTCGTTCGTGTTCAGAGTCGGTACGGCTACAGGCTGTAGCCAGAGCCAGCGAGATCTACGGAAATACGTCGGTGGGAGTGGAAAAGCATGGGGGACAAGGTGGACAACACAGCTGCAGCTGGCTGTAGCCATACAACACGTGAACATGGACGTGATGTCAGGAGATATCGCGGAAGTTTGTTTGCATCGAAAACAGCTTGAATCCCCTCATTTCAACATTAAAATGAACGTGATAACTGGCGAAATAAATCATATAATGTTGCTTAATAAATTATTGTTGCAATGCAAGAGGAACAGAGTTGTGTTTGAAGGCGTTTTGTATAAAATAGTAATGCTTATTTGAGATGGCTTTTTGACTTAAACCAAGCCATGCTGGAGAGCAATAAGGCTATTTCATTGGACAAGACTTGCATACTGCTTAGCAGCTCATTCAAATAAGCAATTTTTTTCAGTGAGCACAACGTGGTAGGTGTCATATTTGTCATGAGGAGTTTAAAACTAATCGGAATAATGAGTAACGTCATGGGGGTGGGATGCATCCTCTTGCAGCCAAGAAAAAGGAGATGAGGGTTTCGGCTGCAGGCGCCTTGATACCGCAAGTTTTGAGTGACATGCTGTGGGCGTATTTTGGTGACGCATTCATGAGTTTGGTGAAGTCAGCCGGAAGTCGGACACCGCGTCTAACCACAATGCATCACTTGGCTGCAGCCGGCTTTACATGTCGAACACGCCTAGTCAAACATTATGATTCAAAATATCATTTCAATCACCTTTTCAACTTTATGAATTGCCAGTAGGCCTACTACTATAAAAAATATGACATTCAGTTATTTCACACAAAATTCAACAGATGACGTATGCATAAGTTTCTTTCTTAAAATTCTTTTAGTTCTGCCTTAATTTTACTACAGTTCATCAGGTATTCCTAAATTACCTATTTAGGTGTAGTGTTGAGCTCATGCACGCAGTCTTGTTTAAGCTAACGAGAGGCAGGCGCAGCTACTTCCGTTGATGGAATAGCTTCAGCCTCATGTCAAACTTGACGCTACTTCAAACGAGGCTTAATCACACAAACGCCGATATCATTTGCGACTTTGCAGGAATACCCCCTAGAATATGATATTTGCCCTAAGTCATGAAATTGAGCAGGTTTTCAACAAAATGACTTCACTTGTTTATAAGTATTATTTAATTCAGTGCCTTTAATATAGGTCCTCAAAAATAGTGAAGAGCTATGTAAAGTGCTCACAAATTAAATTGTGTGTTCACTGTTGCCTACGGTTTCACACTCTGCTCTTTCACACTGAAGTCATCATGAAGGAAGACAAAGGGACAAGTATAAGTTTGACTTTACAGAATGCAATGGATGTCATTTTTGGTCTCATTTTGATGATCTATGTCTAAATGTTTTTTTTTTACTCATTCTTTATTAGGTTTTTATGAGAGTATACATATAATAACTCCCTCCCCTTCCCCCACCCCTCTACATCGGAGTCACAAGTAGTCAAATGCAGTCAATACAACACACATACAATTCCATTAGTTGATTTCTAGTAAAATGACTCTGGTAATTCTGTCACTCCATGCTTGTAATGTCCTTGGTTTGGCCCCATTCACCCTTGCAGAGGAAAGTTCAAGAAAAAGAGGGGGCTGATTAGACAAGTTAATACCTAGTTTAGTAGGTTGGTAACCAACTAATAAACACTGTTGTCCCTATTTAGGAAACGTGTAAACCCAAGCCAGGGCCTGCATGAGCAAGCACCCTTTCTCCAACTCCCTGGGCCTATGGTGCTGACGTAGCCCATTCAACATACAGCTACAGCGACTTGAGCTACGCGACCGGTTTCCATTTATTGTCAATGAGAGCAAGCGACCAGCGATAAGTTGCCCGGTGGGCGGGCCCAGAATAGACTTCATATTATATGCAAACGAGGAGCGATGCGACTCGGCGACAGCCAATGCGAGTGAAGCCGAGGTACTCTGAACGAAACAGTCTCCCGCTTGTTCAATCTCCATGTTAGTGCCATCCAGACCTAGCCTGACACGCCAGACTATATCATAAGAATGTATAGTCTGAAGACCACTGATAGACTGTACCTCAATGGAGGAGCGGGTGATTGCGTTGTCTTTCAAACTGCCTCTCCAAGTAATAGGCTAGCGTTCCGGCCAGTGGTACCAGCTGGTATATCAAACTTTTCCCGTAGCCCGTCGGTAACACGGCAAAGACATCTTTTTCAGAACGAAAAACTTCAGTGCACTTTCTTGTTTCACTTTCAAAGAAAATGACAAGTGCAATTCGTCCAAAACTAAAGCCAAAGACGATTCTGCTCTGGTTTGAGCAGGGCTGTCGTCATCGTACAAAGCCCGCCTTACGATTTCCACACATACCGCGCTGTGATTGGTTATCCGCCGCCAGAGGAAGGATACAACGGGTTTCTATCAGTGGCCTCTAGACGTATCCTCCGTGCAAATTCAAATTTGCTACCGCTAGGGGTACGTCTAGAGCAATGTTCCCTCTAAGCTGCGCGCGCGCAGACCTCTCGGGCTTGCAGCGCACAGGATTTTTCAGACCGCGCAAAAAAAATCCTCAAGCCCCCTTAACACCCACGGTATACTTCTGCGCACATAACGCGCGAACTTGATGCACCAAGCGGTTACATCGCGGTAATTTAATTCGCGGTGTTTCCGTCACCATCCGGATCCTCACTTGTTGACACTGTGGCGAAACGGTTGAGGAGACAGCTAATCTTCAATGCACGTTGCTTTATACTGCTCTGTCTGCGTCCAGGCAGAGAGGTGTTTCCTTGTTGCAATAGTTGAAGAGCTCCACCCATAGGCTAATGAACTGTGCATCAAAATGAGCAGGAGTAAAGAAACTGTATTCAGATAGACTACTATCAAGTAGCCTAATCTGTTCCTATTTCAACTACAAATGGAAATTCCTGCACAGCATATTCAATTCCTCTCCAGTCCAAGTCAAGCCAAAATCTTTTTTTTTTTTTTTTTAAATAATGATAAATGATATACCAGAATCAGTTTGCATGCATTGATGGACATAGAATCTTTTTCATTAACACCCATGCCTTAATAATACCAAAACATTTATTTATTCAGGTTGTAAGCTACATTGAAAAGATAAAATAGAAATAAAGCAAAGGGCTATCTGGGGGAGATAGAGGGGGTTTCAAAAAGGGCAAGCAGAGGAAATTAATCAGAAAATGGCCCCTAATGAATACTTTTTATTAATAGTAAGAAATAAATTAATGTAGCCTATTTAAAGGAAAACTCTGGTGTGAATGAATCCATAGTAGACTAATCCAATGTCACCAATTATTGTCTGTAGGCCAAAGAACCTGACAATCTAATGCAACATACTATAGGCAAATACAAAGTCATCATCTGACCTCAACTTAATGCGTGTCTTACAGAAATGCAGTCAATTTATTGTGCCCCATTCTGTTAGCTCAGGTTCAGCATTGTAGTTGCATCTTACTTTTGCTCTTTACCAGTCAACAGCACTATGCATTATTATACTACATGGCTATGGACTGATGCACACTGGATTTTTTGTTTACAACACAGAACAGAAGTTATTATTAAATATTGCGGCAAGTATAATATGTGCATTATTATCCCCATCGCATGTGTAAACCTGCTCACGGTGCGGAAGCATGGCGCTCAGACAAATTTTAATTTGCTCAGTTCTGAAAAAAATTAGAGGGAACATTGGTCTAGAGTTCTAGGCTAATCCAGACCAAGCTTGTTTGATATTAGTTCTCTAACCTTAACCTCAGATTCATTCCAGTTCTCTCCTTTTGCATCCGCATGCGGCATTGATGCCCCCTCAGGCGCATGCAGGGGTTAAAGTGGGGGGAACGCGGGGGAACGCAGTACCGGCACCTCAGATAAATTAAGAAATTCATATTCATAATGCATGCTTCCAATGGAGAGTTGTATGCAAAAATGAAAAATTACACATGATTAAAAGTGTACTAGGCCTAAAGGAATGATAGTGACACTATCATAGCCGAACAGAACAAGTCATTTTTGTTTGTTGCGCGACACAAAATTAGAGAGTACCCCCACCTGCCACATCCCACTTTAACCACTGGGCGCATCCATCTGATGTCGAGGACATTAAAAGATATTTCAGGTCCAATATTAACCAACCGGACCAACCAGGAGACGCGTACAAAGCACAGGGCGGGATTCTTGACGTTAACTCATCTCCAGCAAACTTACAAAACACATCTAACAGTAACACTTGAAAGAGTCATCTATATTAGCGAGTTGAATCGAGTATTGTAGCAATTATGCCGCAGATTCTAGCGTTTATGTTTGTTTGGAACATGTGAAAAACTAAAAGACGGTGGGCTCATGGGATGCAACTGTTTGGTTTCGATTTAAGTGGTTGAAGTAGGATGACGGACAAGTGGTTTATCCATGTAAGGATTTTTGATGACACCCGGTCTTCTGAAACATTTGTCTTATCACGCGACATAAGATGCATGCGCCTAAGAGGACGCTGCATCTGACGTGAGTGAGGTTAATAAGTTACAGTCTAAATCAAAATTGTGAGACATTCTGCTCACACTAGTTTATCTGCTTTGCCAGAACAAACACAATTTCCAATCTCTCACAGAAGTTGGAGAGCATTTGTAATTTGGAAAAGTCTCGATGAGACGAGCTTAAGCAGTTAAGAGATGAAGTCGAGAGATTTGATTATGACAAAAATTTTGGGCACGCCAACATCAAGCATCTGAAGATAAAATCAGCAAGCTTAGATAGATGTAACATGCCCTTCTTCAGAGGTTTAAACTCAATTGCTGTTATGCAGTGTTGATAAGTTGTTGCTGTTCTGTCTGAACTCTTCAATTGTCAATCAGACTTGTAGCATCCTGGAAAAACTTTATTTAGAGCAACAGTTTTATTTATTTATTTATTTATTTATTTAGACACTGCCATTCTTTTCCCATATGTCAGTCTTGTCAAAGCCACACAATGCTGAATGTATGCTCATCATTTTGTATTTAATATTCACACATTGTAATTGCAAGCACACAATTTAATTAGGCTATGATTTTCACATTGAATATCACATTCATTTGGTCCTAGTTCACAGTCATGGTGGTCATGGTCATCATAAGAATCAAGATATGGCAGTCTACTAGAGTTATGACATAATGAAGACCTTTGCCCTGTTCTGCAGTCTGATAAAAACTACTGATAAAGGGTATATACAGGAATCCTGGTGCTGAATTTACTACCATTTACTAGCCTTTTTTATTACCTCTACAATATTTTTACTACCTCCACAACGTCTAATAGCGCACTTTTTTAAATTTATATACTTTTTATGAATTGTTTGATGCCTTTCACTGTCCAATTTCTCAAGTGTCCCATGCACAATTCAGCACACAGGCAGGTGTGTTCTGGCTATAGTTTAAGTTCACATTTCTTTGAAATACTCAAAAGCACTGTATGTTTGAAACACTTAAAAAAAATATCACTGATGTGCTATTTCGCTATATTTAAAAGGTAGATTAAGCTGCAAACAACCAACCAACCTGGAATTTTAGATCATGCGTTTTCTGTGCTCATATTGAATCTATACCTCAGAGTCTTGTTTCATAGCCTTTGTTAATGTTTCTTTGTCTGAAATAAACTATTAGCGAACTTGTGAAGAGATCTGGCAGAAAACCAGCCGGGTAGCCTACCCAAATTGATTGAGCACACGCTAGGTAGGCCTACATGTGACATAGTACTCAGGTTCTATACTCGCAAAGCAAAATAATAAATGCAAGTTTAGTACATTAAGGAAAGTTTATAGCCTGGCACGCCCTCCCAGTGACGTAACACCTTCTGCGTTGCTGTCCCTGGTCTGGCCGGCTGCTGATCAGGCAGGATTTCTGAATTCCCCCCCCCCTTGGTCGAGAACAAATCAACCAATCAACCAATCAACAATCAGTCCTGTTCAAGCAATTTCCTTCGCCTCACATACGTCAGAGGAAAGAGTGGTGTGATTGGTTTTGCTTCGGCACCGCATTTTCTAACATCGACCAGTAGCAAACCGAGGCATTTCAGGGAGGCGGGTCAACCATGCGCTTTGAGAACTTTTGTTATACAGGCTCTTGGTCAGACCAAAGTCTCGTAGAGCTTTGAAAGTTGATGGCAATCAGGCTAGAAAGTTTACAACTTTCAGGAAGCTCAGAAATTTACTACCTTTCTTACTTTACTTTTTACAGGCCTTAATTTGACCTCATTTCATTTACTACCTTTTACAAACTTTTAAAAACCTGTGGCTACCCTGTGATAAGAGCAGCATGGTAGACCTTCCCCCTAGTTATATAATATATGACCCCTTGTCAACTCCAGTCATCGCTGTGTGGCAGTCCCATCATCTTGCACAATATAAATCCAGAGGCTTGAAGCTGCATTTGGCAACTCTGTTTTAGTCTAATTTGATAAAACTGTCATGATATTCTTGAAGAAGTACATGAAAGTCGCTATTTAAGAAACACAAATTCTCTATCTCTGAAAGTCTGTAATCGTGTTTGCAGAAATCCAGTGCTCCCTGTAATGTTCCACCAATCAGGTTCGGAGGGATTGATAGCTGCCTGTCGATCACAGCTCATAACAAGCCGCAGACAAAGTGCACTATCTAGCTACAGAGAGGGAGTGGTTGGGACTGCATGGGGGAGGGACCAGAAACGTGTATCATTTTGATTTTTCTGCAAATCTTGGAATTGTGTAGACTTGCATAGTGCAGCTTTAATGCCAATTTGCGCTGGTGGAATGACCTATTGTACCTTATGGAGCGACATTTTAAAGCTGAATATGGTAAAAAAAAATTAACTACTAGATATCCCCATAAAAATTGGCATGTTGACTATACATGTCAAGATAAAACTTTTTTGTATTGCAAGTTTTCTGAAATAATTTGGACATTGATGTAGATGTGCCATTGCCTAATGCAATAGGCTACCATTTGGTATACGTTTTAAGCCATGAGTCAGGGGGGTTTACAGTACACCTCTACCAACCAAACACACTATTTGTGAGAAGTGAGGCTATGCTGACTATGAAATTAAATGTTAATTTTGGCAATTTTGGGATACACTGCCTATTAGGGCTACATGAATGCAAATTGAGAATCAATGCATTTCAATGGAAATGCAAATACCCTAGAGGATTATGCATTGTCCATGGTGTGGAAGAAAAGGATACTTGTCTCAGTGCACAATAAATCTCATCTACATGGTGTAGACTTCTTAAAAATATATACTTTTGGCTGTCTAGCTCATTTAGCCTACCCTTAAGGTAAACAACAGATAGACAATCGTTATTGTATGTCGGCCTATTCAAGGGTATGATGCCTCATTTACATAGGCATACATGATATTTCAGAAAACTTCCAATACAACAAAAGTTTCATCTTAACATAAATAGTCAGTATGCCAATTTTTGTGGGGATATCTATAAGTTTATTGTTTTACCCTATTCAGCCTTAAAATGCCGCATCATAGACTTACAATGGGGCATAAATTGGCCGATAATACATAAACAGCAGTTTTTTGACCGGGTTGTCCACCCAGGGCAGGTGATTGGTTCTCAACCAAGGGGGGCAGTTCCCCAGTTTGGGGGAATTCAGAAGTCCTGCCCGATCAGCAGCTGGCCAGACCAGCGACAGCAACACCGAAGGTGTTACGTCACTGGGAGGGCGTGCCAGGCTAATACACAACAGGAAAAGAGCAATATTGAGCTCAATCACCAGCCCCTCATTCCAGTGTTGTAGTCAAGTCCTTAGACCTTGAGTCCAAGTCCAATATGAGTACAACTTTTTTTTTGGAAGAGTGCCTTGGATTTTTCCATCTAGTTTACTGGATATTCGGGTAGTACCTCGCCTAACTGATCATATTCTCATGCTGCATTCTCAACTCCTCCCTCTTTTTTTGACTGGTCAAGTGAAAATGCTTACTGAGAAAGCAAGTTCAATGGGACCAAGCCCAGAGGTATAGGACTAAAGGAAAACTAAGAAAGTTGTTATGCCCCATTCACTTGGTGTTAGTTGCCGATTCACAACTTTTCACAACTTTTCACACAACTCACACATTTTCTTATTTTCTTTATTTTCTTCTTTTTTCCTTACTGGATCACTTGGATTTCTCCTTTAACTTTTGCCGTAAAGTTGCTAACAAACAGACAAACAAACGGACAGACAAATGGGCAAACAAATTCCAGCAAAAACATAAGCTATTGGTGGAGGTAATAATTAGAAGATGCATATAGACCATCACCACATACTAACTTCAGAAAAATGCCTTTAGTCTACAATTTGAAGAACGAACTGTGTTGCTGTAGCTTTGTAACATTTGAGAATCCAGGGGGAGCTGACAAACTATTTCCCTGGAAATTGGAAATCACTTATTGTAGAGCTACTGTAAACTCGTCTGAATCACTGCTGAACACAGCTAACACGGTACTATGCAGAGAACACTAGATGGAGCTATAGCTCTAATCATCTCATCCATAGCACAACAAGAGTTTGGGGCAACATTATTTTTTAATTTTAATTTCATTATGTATTTATTGTCATATTTGCATGTGTATTTGTATGACCTATTTGATTTCATTTGTTAACAAAATTACAGCGCCACAAATGACATTAACAGCCTGACATGATGGAATACTTTGTCAATGAAGGCATCAACTTTGAGAGCCATTATTTGTCTAGACTGATAAAAATGTAGAATGTAAAAATTTTGTTTATTTTGGACCATGATCTTTAGAACTGGCCCTAACAATAATACAACATATTTTCATTTTAAATGTGTGCTTCTTTTTCTTTGCAAACATAAATATAGGGCAGGCCCAAGGCATACGCGACATAAGCCGTAGCTTAGAAATATCTGATGTGATTGAATACATAGTAGACTTATCCAAGGTCACCAAATGCTGTCTGTTGGCCAAAGAACCAGAAAATCAAATGCTGTCATCAGCTGACCTCACATACAGAAATGCAGTCAATTTATTGTGCCCCATTCAGTGTTACAGTAGCTCAGGTTCAGCATTGTAGTTGCATCTTACTTTTGTACTATGTGATCTTAAACAACATGGCTATGGACTGATGCACACTAGATTTTTGTTTACAACATGGAACAGAAGCCATGATTAAAGACATATTGCTGCGATTAATATATGTGCATTATTATCCCAATTACATGTGTAAACTGCTCATTGTGCAGAAGCATGCCACTCAGACACATTTAAATTTGCTCAGTCCTGAAAAACATTACAGGGAACATTGGCGTTGCATATTCTGGTCGACTTATATTTTAGACAGTGGTGGTGGTGAGGTGGGGGTAGGGGGGTGGTGGTGAGATGGGGGTAGGGGGTCCCCATTTGGGCTTGGGCCGGCCCTGCATAAAATGTCAGGTGTCAGTCGAAACTGCCAGCTGCTTTGCCTGAAGAAAACATAATAGGTTGGATTTCAACACTGACAGAGTCACCTAAAACAATCTACTGTGTAAGTCTATAGAGGATATATGGGCTCCATGACTGGTCATTGCCAGGTAGTGAAATTATGCAGCCAGACAGCTCTTCAAACTTTACAGATATATTTAACATGACTGAAGATTTTGACCATTTCTGCCATGAACTAACCACTGGTCCAGGGTATATACAGGAATCCTGGTGCTGAATTTACTACCATTTACTACCCCTTTTCCTACCTTTTACAATATTTTTACTACCTCCACAACATCTAGCAGCGTACTTTTTTTTTCTTTGGGGGCGGTGGCATCCTACATATTCCGACAATTTTGGTACGATCAGTGATCCAGAACACAATCTGGAATTAATGTTGTGTCTTTGTCCAGTGCTTTTCTAGTTTGTCAATATTAGGCTTTGCCGCCAAAGTTTGAAACCCACAATGATTCTTTCTGGTTACAGTACGTAGAAGCAGATACCCTAAATTACAGGAGCCTGGATAGGATCCCCCCCACCCCTCTCTCTTTCCTTATGCAACCTACTGTACATGTTCGGGGACACTTCATGACAAAAATGCAACTAAAATCTGAAATATCTATTTTTGCTTTAGTCCAGTGGTTCTCAAACTTTTTGAGCTCAAGGCACCTCATCAACATTTTTTGCATTCACAGCACCCCTAAATTACTGTAAATTCTTGTTTATGATACAGCTTACTTGTGTCAGGACACCGTATTAGGCTATACATCAACACTTTAACTTTCAGGATCATATATATTATTGTTCTGAATATGTTTATTATTTACGTTTATATTTATCACTCATGTGGACATATAAGGTTACACAGGGCTCATCATAAGAGAACAGGATTGGGTGAGAGCTGTTTGGCCTTTCCCCATTCAATTTCTCATGAGTCCTATGCGCAATTCAGTGCACAGGCAGGCGCATGCTGACAATAACTTCAGTGATCTTTCCGCATTTCTTTGAAATACTCAAAATCACTATATGTTTGAAACACTTTCTAAAAAAATCATTACTGACGTGCTATTTGGCTACATTTTCTTAAATCTAGCCTCATTCATAGCACTGGTGATTTGCAAAGTCAAGCTAGCTAGCAAAAATGACGGTTCATTTGAAATCGTTTTGATCCTTACGGGGCTTTGACGGATAATGTAGCCGAAATGTATGGCATTACGAGGCAAAGACTAGTGAGCGGATATGAAAACATGAAGGCTATGCCTCAAAAGACAGAGTGGAAGTAATTTAGACATCTAAATGGGAACTTTTTAACAGATGACAGACAAATTCAACATCAAAATTTAAAATGTTTTGCGGCTCCCCTCTTGCGCTTCGGCAGAACGGTTTGACAATAAATAGGCTGTAGAGGTTTAGCGAAAGCGATAGATAGTCTCGATGGATATTCTCATCCGCAATGACCTGCTTCACCCACTGTCTCTGATGCAACATTTATCCTCATGGGTGTTTTAAGTCCTTAATGACGTGACAGACAACAAAAAAGGGGCGACAGTTTCACTCACAGCCTTTTATCCAGGGCCGCTGCTAAGGTTTTGGAGGCCCTAAGCTTAACTGGTCAGGGAGGCCCCCCCCCCCCCCCAAAAAAAAAAAAACAAAAAAACAAAAGCAAAGACTTCGAAGTTCCACTCAAACTCAAGGCACGATATCTACAAACTACAGTGACAATTATCAACTACTTGCAAACATGCCACATTCATTTTAAAATCCAGATTGTTTCATATTGCAACCAACCGAGCCTAAATTGAGCAACATCATTGAACGTTAAGTTAGCAAAACAATTAACGTTAGCCTAAACGGACTTACCGGCCAGGGATGCACGGGCGTCTTCTTTTTGCTTCTTTTTCTTTCGCTTTTCAGCACCAGATTCATGCTGTCTCTTCATTATTAGATGTCAACGATGTTGACACATTTACTGAACATTTGCACAGCAGAATCTTGCAATTTGCAGTTTTCTAACGTTGCTGCTTGCTGCTTCAATCAAAGCCGACACAACAAACTCAAAGACGCAATTTGGGATGTACCATTTCAGGGAATAGGGGTGGGTAGGACTATCTTTGTATATTAGGCAAAACTGTTAATTTGCTTGAATTGTATGATGAGTTACGCAATTTTTAACAAAAAATGATGGGCCTATTCATTACTAATTCATATATTTTTGCAATGTAACTATTATCATGACATTTTTTAGTAAAGCTCAAAATTGGAGGCCCCCCGAGGCCCTGCCAAGTGGTTGAGGCCCTACGCACCTTGCGTACTCTGCGTATGGGGAACGGCGGCCCTGCGAATGACATACAACAAAGTCATGAAAGTTAAAGTATAATTACATGTTCATGATTCATTTTATTTTGTGTTTATGTCAAGTAAACTCAAGTAAAGAAAAACCTTTCATGCATGTTTGCAAAAATAATATAAGAATATACGGTTAAACAAGTATAATATAAATGTCATCTATACAGAAAAAAAATTATGATTTGCAAATAAATTTGCATATTTTACAGGGAAAAAAAGTTACCACATTATAATACCACTGCTGTGTTAGCAATTCTTGGAGGCCGATTTCAATTGAATTGTTAAATTTCACGCTACAAATTTACAAATTTGTATTTTCCCTCATGTTTTCAGTCAGTGGGCTACACTACATCTGCTATTTTTTTCTAAATCTGTTCATTTACTGTAATAGTTTTATAAATTAATTCCAAAAATAAAGAATTGGCAACATATTAGTCACACAATAAGGATCCTCCCCTAACAAACACATTCATGCATTACTTACAAATATATAATTTTGATGTGCATTTTCATACTAACTGTTAATGCAATGGATTAGAAACACATAGAATCAAGATCATTAATTAAGTCCAGCCATTTGAATCATCTCTTTGGCTGCATCATACAGTACTTTTAAGCCCTGTCTGAGAGCTGAAAGTGTTGTGACAAATGATAATCCTGCTGCAGCTACAGTCCCAACAATTGGCACAAAACTGAGTGCAGTTTCAATACCTTCTGATACTATAATTAATGTCAGCATTGTTAGTACTCCTTGGACTGATTTTTCAGCAAGTGCCTTAATGAGTGGTATTTTCTTTATCTCTACCTGTATTGGCTTATTTACTTTCTCTGATAGCTTTTCAAGGGATTTATCATCAAGGCCAAAAGAAAAGTAGACTTTGGTGAAAAAAGCAAATATCATTGACGTATCAGCTGCAAGTGACAAGCCAGGCACTGGGGCTGCTGCTATTGCACCTGATGCTGCGGCCACAGCCCAGGTAATATTTTTAAATGTCTTGTATTTCTTCTCAAGAATCTCCTTTGAATAAATTGGTAAACTTTGAATGAGAGCATCTCTTTTATTCTCTGGAAGATCCTTCATTAGTTCTTCTACCAGCTCACTGAAATCAAATTTCTCCAGTTCATGGGATGACACAAGAAAAATGGGAGGTGATCCTAATGCTTTGAGCTTTTGTTCACAGTCATCTCGAATGAGTTTGAGTGTTCCTTCCTCAGACTTTCCCTTCCTTGCTTCTGCTGCTACATCCAGGTCTATCTTTGTGCGGATAAAATAGAAATTCTTTTTCTTTTTCTTGACTTCTTTTGCCAGATTAATGTCATTCTCCCTCATTCTTCCAGATATAAGGATTAAGAAGAAATCATATCTTTCAAAATCCACATCTTTAATGTACTTTGCTGCTGTAAAGTTTGGGCTTCCAATCCCTGGCAGGTCCCAAATCTTCACATTGGGCATGGTTGGGTGGGGGTACTCTGTGGGCTCCATGGTGGTTTCTTTCACTCCAGTAGGTGCAGCATCTTTATCAGCATCATCTACACCTCTGATGGCATTAACAAAAGAGGACTTTCCTGCCCCCGTCACTCCAGTCACGGCAATGTCAATGGTGATGTTATTTAGCTGGTCTATTAGTTTGCTTGCTTTGGTGTGGGCCTCCTCCATGTTGGATTCTCCAGATTCACGTTGCACAGCTTGAGCTTCAGTCTCTTGATCTTCTGTGGTCTAAAAAGACGAAGATTATAATCACTACTAAGGTTTATCTTTTATCAAACATTGATCTCACTACAGTCAAAAAAAAAGAAAGAAAGAAAACAAAATAAGGTAGGTATCAAATAAATAAGCGCTTGGTGCTTGCTTACTTACAATACTTTTCCAGATATGAGGATTAAGAAATCTTGCATCGATTAATGAGATATTAAGGATCATAATAAAATACAGTGGCAATTTTGCTTTACTTCTTTACTTCCTGTATCTTACATTCCCTGCAACACTACTTACACCAGGAGGTGCCATATCTCACAAGAAGAGCTTTATATCTCCTATCAGAAGACACATGTTGGAAATCTACTCTGTGTTAGCCAGGCCAATATGAATGAATAGTCTAAGCCAGGGTTGAAAAGATTGACCACATTATCTTTTAACACCATAATTTAAATTTTTAGCCAGTTCAATGCCATTCTACAGTATCTCTTGGGATTAACACAAAAATCAGGATGTGAGATTTCAGTTTGACATTTATATCAGTTATACTGCCTCAATTATTCACCAGTACTTTGACTCACTAATCACTCTGTGCAAGGTGCTGTCAGGTAGTGAACGACCAAAGAGCCTTACCTTAGAATCAAATGCAGCAGCAGTTTCTTTTGAGTCCAGGCACCCAGGCTGTTCTTCATCATGACACTCAAGTTTCCTGTTGGGCTCTTTGCACACTTTGAGTGTTCCCTCTTTCTCTTGTAAGAATGTTTCAGACAGTCTCTCACATATGGCCTTCAAAGCCTGATTCGGATGGAAGGAGTCCTTTGATGATCTCCTTTTGCATACAGGACATGCATTGGGTTGTTTAGATTGCCAGAACTGCTGTAGACAGGCTTTACAAAAGCTGTGGCTACAGGACAGGATGACTGGATCTTTGTAGATCTCCAAGCAGACAGGACACGATATATCCAGTTTTAGCTCTGAATCCATTTCAAAGATAACTACGCAGTTGCACCGACGACAAGCTTTCTTGTTTTTATTGCTGTTTGATGAAATTTACTTTGAAAGCTGTGAAGTGTTACCTCTGACGCATTTTTTTCTTGAATCAAAATCTAACATTAATACACCCTATTTGAGTATTATTTTGTGCTTTCCCTGTTGGTTACCGGTGTAGTTGTTCAGGTGAAATGTTGAACTGAGCTCCACTTCTTCAATAGGGGAGAGTTATCACTGGCTATCTGTTCTTAATGCTGCTTAGGTTCCGGTTCAAAGTCCCAGAGTGATTCTCCTGTGACTCACAGGCATAAATAGGCATGCTGTCTTCTCTGCTATCACCAACAAGATGAAACGATATAGCCAATGCCCTACTTCTTTGAAGAACAGACAATTGTCATGCACTGACAGGTGAATGAGGTGCATGCCATTCTGTTTAATAAAGCATGCTTTTCCAAGTGCTCTGTGTCTTTGATTGTACTTTGGTCCCAATAAACCCAATGAAGCTCAGTCAGTCCACTCACAAGACTCTAAAGATATCTTATCAAAGTTGTTCACTTTTTCAAAGTGTGTTCTACTACTACTACTAACTACTAAAACTGAAATGTATGTAAAACTGTATGTTTGTAAGAAGACACATGTAGTGTAACAACATGTCTGGAATCACACCATAACATTAAAGGTAGGAAATGTTTTCTGGAGTACTAACTTAAGAGCAATAATTTAAGAACTACTTAACAATAACAATTCTTTGAGTCCCTGTTTTTTTATTTTCATGAATATATAGTGATGTGTAAAGTGAGTTATTCATTTTCAAGCTTGAATTTATTCTCAGTTGGTGTTGCCATTGAAACAATATATGGGCTTCATTGTGAAAACAAAACATGCAAACAAACTGAGGGAACATTTGAGGAGAGAGGAAAACAATTGTAAGGTCATCAAGACATGATAAAGAACCATGTTCTGCATAGACAATGTGAGAAGTTTAAGATTCAGATGCAAAACATTTGAAACATCAGGTCATTGATCAAGTCCAGCCATTTGAATCATCTCCTTTGCTGCATCATATAGTATTGTCAAGCCCTGATTGAGAGCTGAATATGTTGTATAACATGATAATCCAGCAGCAGCTATATTCCCAAAACCTGGGATGAAACTCAGCACACTTTCAATACCTTCTGATGCAGTAAGTAATGATAACATTCTCCACACTCCCTGGACTGACTTTTCAGCGAGTGCCTTAATGAGTGGAATTTTCTTTATCTCTACCAGTATTGGCTTATTTACTTTCCTTGACAGCTTTTGAAGGGATTTATCATGAAGGCCAAAGGAAAAGTAGACAGTGATTAAAAAACCAACTACCATTGACGCATCAACTGCAAGTGACAAGCCGGGCACTGGTGCTGCTGCTATTGCACCTGATGCTAAGGCCACAGCCCATGCAATACATTTAAATTTCTTATATTTCTTCTCAAGAATCTCCCTTGAATAAACTGGCAAACTTCGAATGAGAGCATCTCCCTTTTTTGCTGGAAGATCTCTCACCAAAGCTTCCACCAGGTCATTGAATTCAAATTTCTCCAGTTTATGGGATGACACAAGAAAAATGGGAGGTGATCCTAATGATTTTAGTCTTTTTTCACAGTCATCTCGAATGAGTTTGAGCGTTTCTTCCTCTGACCTTCCTTTCCTTGCTTCTGCATGTACATCTTGGTCTATCTTTGTGCGGATAAAATAGAAGTTCTTTTTCTGCATCCTGACTTCTTTAGCCAGATTAATATCATTCTCCGTCACTCTAACA